>JAIPRM010014694.1:0-10594 GCA_025469315.1 Stegophylla sp. TES_Ste_2020
CGCTCGTTATCGAGTTTTGAGAGTTTATATTGACCGAGAGGTTTTTTCGAGTGAATCACTCGATTGTTAAAACCTCTCGATTACTATTCACTCGATTGTAGAAATCTCTCGATTGTTCCCATCACTAGTATGGGATCCCTAATCCCTATTACAGACACGATTATAATCTTTATAATCGTGGGTATAGAACAAATTGAGAAGCTCGTTGCAAAAATAGAGTGCCACCTTGGGCTTATCTCTGAATCGACTTGGTTTTTCTTTTCTTCCATGACAATATTCAGTTATCTTTCCAAAATGCATCTCGTATCACTATATAAATAATATTATAGTTAGTTTATTATATTGTGTTAATGTTAGATTCACTTACTTTTTTTACTCTATGATTTTCGTCTAAAAATCAGTGGCGTTGATTATAAATACTATTATTCATAATCGATGTCAGTCTCGGTAGTCTACTAACTAGTCTGTGTTAAAATCATTAAGCTTTGCTAAACCGTAAGTTGTGTAATGTGTACTTTCCCGTTGAATTCCGGAGATTATACAAAAAACAAAAACTTACTATGAGTTTCACTATGGATCAGAAAAGTCTGAATATGGATGATATCATGTATGTGATGCTGGAAAATCTAAAATCCAATGGCACATTTGACGAGTTTCGTAGGCATTGTATTTCTGACATCGATGCTAAGGTATGAATAATAATGTCTTGACATTGTACATAGGTGCATTACCTGTTCAGTTTTATTTCACTAGATATTAAGTGATTTCATAAAAATAGTTTTCCGATAACGTAATTTATTTCATAATAGGTATTTTATTCATTTATTTTTAATGTAATTATTGTGACTGCTTGACTCCATAATTTTAAAAAATGTATTAATTATATTTCTTTGCTTTTTGGTGTAAGAACTAAATATCCAATTTAGTGAAATAATATTATATTTTAATATTAGCATATCTATTTCTAATTATTATAATTTATGTTTTAGAACTATTATATGTTTTATATATATATATAATTGTACCTAGGTACTTAAAGAATATTAAATGATTTTTAATTTATAATTTTGATTTTTATAGATATAAAGATAGGTAGTAAATATATTTAATTTTCTTTTATAGCCAACATATCAAAATTGGAAACAAAGAATTGAATCAAATGTTAAAAAATTTCTAAGCAAAATTGAATATACTCCAGAATTAAATAAAAACACTATTCGAGAGCGACTTAGAAAACATCTACTGGACGGGTATGTACTATTCATCTATTATATACATAAGTACTTCTCATCAAATTAATTAGGTAGGTTAATAGTTTTGATATTTTGAAAAATTATCAGTATTTAAATAGGAGGCTTAGATTGTCATATAAGTATGTAACGGTGCAATGTTTGTAAATAACAGTAAATAAATGTCATAACATTTACTATGATGAATAAAACACCATTTGATGATAATTTATATTTTTGCATTATTTCTGGCGTATCTCAAGGTGGCCATTTATCTCCCCTATTATTCCTGCTATTTATTAATGATGATGGTCTTATATTTAAATCTTGCAAATATTTGTTATTTGCTGACGACTTAAAAATTTATTTACCTATAAACTCTACGAACGACTCAATTCAGCTTCAACACGAACTTGATATATTTTCAGTATGGTGTCTCAAAAATAGTCTTTCATTAAATATTGATAAATGTAAATGTACTTCTTTCACTCGTCAAAAAAATAAATCTATTTTTCCTTATACGATTAATGGTTTTATTATAAGTTACACATCTACCATACGTGATTTGGGTGTGTTAATGTCTCCTGACTTAATTTTTAATGCCCATATTGATTCTATATATAGTAATAGTAAAGCATTACGTGTTATAGGGTTTATCAAACGTAATTGTTTTGATTTTAAAAATATTATTTGTTTAAAGGTTTTATATTGCTCCCTTGTCTGTACAATTTTAGAGTTCTCTTCAGTTGTCTGGAATCCTAAACAAATTAATTTAATTAAAAAACTCGACAGAATACAAAGGCGTTTTTTGAGAATTATAGCTTTTAAGTTAGGTAAGGTTGATGTGGGTTTAGACGCTATTGCTTTAGAACTTGGTCTAGAACCATTAACTTCTAGACGTTTATACAATGATGTAGCTTTCATTTATAAATTAATTTCTGGACTATTAATTTGTCCTGAGTTTTTGCAAAAAATTAATTTTAGAGTTCCTGCCTTTAATTCTAGAAACAATCCTCCCTTTCATGTTCTTCTGTACTCTAATAACTTAATTGCAAATAGTCCGGAGTACCGCCTTTTGAAACACTGTAATGATTTACCCAATTTTGATTTTTGTTTTGACTCTCTAGCTATGTTAAAATATATTATTATGATTAATTCTTAATTTACCTACCTATTGTACTTGTAACTATGTATTTTTTCTTTTTTTACACATATACTTATATTACTAGATTTAAGTTTGCACGACATTTTTCTGTACTCATTTACCCTCTTTGGGGTGTTATAAATAAAAAATAAATAAAATACCTATAAATAATATAAATATTTATTTCTATATTTATATAATATAAAGGTGTGTAATATATTTAATATAATATAGTTATACCTATCTATTTTTGAATACTGTAACCGAAAATCCAAACATAATAAGTGACAAAAAACTCATTAAAAATGGCTTTATGTTCTATTCCTGACACTTTTGATCATTATAAGCGGCTAATTCTTATAACCAGTGAATACTATAAGTAGCAACTACTGTATGTTTATATACAAGTATAATATTTTGAAATTTATAAGTTCTAGAAATCTTCAGCTCCCTTTTCATTATTAAGAGATTTCACACTGTATGATCTAATTATTTAAAAATTATTAAAATATTAAAGTATAAATAATCATTACTAACAAGTTCTGGTTACACTATTATGTTATACAAATTATTTTTTTTCAATTAACCGACATCTTGACAAATGACAAAACATCTTATAAAAATAATTTATCAAGGAAAGTTTGTTGTATTTTATTCAATTTTATAGAGGTTTATGTCCTAAAAGGGGTTTACATCCCATTATAACATATAAATTATTAACTATTATATTTTGTATTTGTGTAAAATGAAATTTGAAATATATTATTATTATTATAAATGTATATTTTTAGACGTGAAGCTCTTGATATTGAAGAAGGTGCTGACAGAGTAGTTTCTCAATTATTAGTACCAAGAACATTAAGTGGCTTTGAACCTAAAATAGCAATGGCTGTAAATGAATATTTAGGAATAAAGAATCAGACACCTCCGAAAGAACAAAACGGTATGTAAAACTTAATAACTTAAAATTTAAGACATTCCTTTCCCTACCCCTCTAATTAAATAAATAAGTTTTTTAAAAAAATATCAGAATATTCTTTTTATTGTCGTTTACCTATTCAAATTGAATGTGAAATAAATATTTCAAAATCTAAATTTTAATTTTTAAGGATCAATGAATATTTATGAATATAATTTTTCTATACTTTTTATTCCTTTTTAAAAAAATTACCCACAGTGAAAATTAATATTTTTCAAATTTTGTTACATTCATCTGTCATTATAAATTTTCTTTATAGAATATGATTGTTAATATTATGTCTTTCTATTAAAAATATACCAATTTATTTTGATTATATGCATGATTTTAATTTTATTTATGTTTAAGTAAGTATTAACTATTTTTATCTAATAAATAAAGAATGAGAAAAAAAGTGTTAGAAAAATTTCCAACAATTTTTTTTGCGCCAAAAAGTTTCTTATATTATTATCTATCTATGTTTAAATTTTCATAAAATTTGGATTAGAAAATAATAGTTACAGAGTCTTTTTTATCAAATTTTGGGTAGTTTTACAAAAAAAAAAAACAAATTGAAGAATTCAAAAAATAACCTCTCAAAAGTACCAACTAGAAGAAAATCTGGTTTCAAAAAGTTGCTGGTTGAAACATTTGGACAAGTATTTCCATACAAAAAAGTGTATACTGACAAAAATAAAATAAACATCATTGAAAAAACACTAGCTTCTTCGCTTCGCTCAGAATCTATAATTTACAGATATTGTAAAAAATAATAGCTATTATGTTGTTATTTCAATAATTCTTTTAAAAACGCCTTATTTTCCAATTAAATGTTAGGAGTACACCGTGAAAACCAGTCTCTAGCCCTATCGCAGCCCTAATAATACTTTTAAAAAACTTTGAAGTACCCTTCAAAAAATTAGTTAAACCTTTGTTCAGTTTGCTAAAACCTTTTTATAATATAAAAAGAAATAATCAGTCTGAAGTTGTTTTCTTTCAAATTTTACCCAGATAATTTTTATTTTATTTCAATATTATATAATATTGTATTTCATTTATTTTAACATTATTTATTATACTATTTATAATTTACATTACAAAAAAAAGATTCATTTTTATTAATTCCATTTCTTATCATCACAATTTGGTCACAATCTGTTAGTTTGAATTGGCGACCATAGTTTGTATGCCTCGCAAAAATTTAGAAATAATTGAAGATGTCTTTTTGAAATTGACCATATCGAACAATAAAAAAAATAAATTAATATGTATAATTTTTTGATTTGTATTGATTCTAGGTTTAAAAGAATCTAGTAACAATTTGAAAAATATTTCTCGTGTTGAAATGAGCACAATTGTTTCTAGTTCTAAAAAAGGTTAGTTACCAAATACATTACTTATTATTTCTTATTGTTTATTTTTTTTATTTTTTACTTTAATAATAAATATAATATTACTCAAATTTTTCAGATTTGGCATCTGAAGCTGATAATGTAGAGAATGTTGATGAAGCTTCTCCTGAATTTGAACCCTTAGATTCAGTTCTTGATAACGATAATAGTAATGATGAAAGTGTATCTGGTATATCAGATCTAGCCAGTGTTGGTAGCCCTGTGCAATTAGTATCCAAAGAAAATCATGACACCACCTCTAATGGTTTTGAATCTGATAAAAATTCAATTGAAAGGCCACAGAAAACTCCATCTGATGTAAATGGTAACACCAATCATAAAAATGATAGCACAAACATTAAACTTGATGATGTACCCAAGATTTTAAATAATACTGAAAAACTCGAAACAAATATTTCAAAACCATCTAAATCTAAGCATTTTTCAAAATCAAGTGTACACATTAATAGTCATGAAAAGTCTAGTGCTCATAGGTCTAAAGATCGTAATTCTAATAGTCATCGTTCTTCTAGCCGAGAAAAAAATGATATTAAAAAGAAAAATAGTAGTAGTTCTAAGGATAGGAAAAGTAGTAATAGCAGCAAGCATCATAGTAGTTACTCAAAAGATAAGAAGCATAAGCATAATAAAAAATCATACCATAGTGACCGTGATAAAACACCAAAAAGAGATAGAAAAGACTCTAGGTCTGACAAAAAAGAAAAATCTTCTAGTCTCTGTAAAGAGCCCAAGTTATTGAATGGTAATCGAAGTGATGATGATAATAACGCAGGAGGATCTTCAAAACAAAAAAACAATTTACATAAAAATAAAAGTTCTACATATGATAAGTCCAAGTCTTCCTCTAGTAATCACAAAAGTAGTAGAAAAGATAATAGTAGTAAAGAAGTTGTCGATAAGTCTAAAGACAGAACATCCATATCAAAAAATTCTAGCACTTCAGATCAAAAGAGTAGCCAAAAAAACACAAAAAGTCATAAACGGTCGATTAAAGAAAAAAATAAATTGGACACAAACAATTCAAATGTTGTAGAAAAAAAACCGAAATTAACTGATTTACGAAGCTCTAATATAACAAATGATGAACAAGATGCAGTAAATATTTTGTTATCAATAAGTGAAATTCCTTATGAGAGTCC
This sequence comes from Stegophylla sp. TES_Ste_2020, assembly GCA_025469315.1. Classification (NCBI taxonomy): domain Eukaryota; kingdom Metazoa; phylum Arthropoda; class Insecta; order Hemiptera; family Aphididae; genus Stegophylla; species Stegophylla sp. TES_Ste_2020. The sequence continues at coordinate 5,883 of JAIPRM010014694.1, forward strand.
TCATAAAGACATAAGAACAGAAAATATGTTTATAGACAATTCTTCTCCTGCCACTGAAGTCCAAAAAATACCTTTAAACATTACAGAAAATGAATTAGAAACTACAAAAAGTTCTAATCAAACAGAAGTTCCAGAAAATTTGAATCAGACAGAAGTTATTTATTCTAGTAACAATGATAATGTAAAAGAAAATGTCAATGTACAGGCGCTTAATTCAGGAGCCCCACAGTTGATTAATTCTTACGATAGTCTTTGTGAAAAAAAGATAGAACAACTCGCCAATGATTCATCTGAGAATGTGTGTTCTTATGAAATAGAAAGACACCCATTATTGTGTAAAGATTTAAAATCTCAAAATAGTTCTGTACAAAATAATATCATTACAGAACACAACCAAATAGCCAAAGCTGTGATCAATGAAATTGAAGAAAAATCATTAAATCACAAAATAAATTTAAATTCAAGTGACGTTCAAAATGTTGGTGAACATGGTTCCAATGAAAATTTGAAAGTTCCAAAACTAAAATTAAAACGATTATCAGATCAAAATAGTACCATAGAAAAAATTAAGAGAAAAAAACACCATAAAAATGATGAATCTAAAATTAAAAAAATTAAAAAGTCTAAATCATATGTTCTCTCTTGTGATACTAGTACTCCTGTTATTGAAAATGCATCAACAGTGGTAGTACGTAAAAACAATGACCAAGAATCAAACAATGGTCTTGACATCCAGGTTATTAACCCTGTAACAACTTTATCAAATGAATTATGCAAAGAAAATAAAAATAAAAGTACACCTGCAATGAATAGTAAGGAATATACATTTAAAGGATTTTCTGAAACAGATGTAGTCCAATGTAAACACTATTATCAATTAAAGGATTTAATAAAATCTTTACAACAAAAAATAAACAACCAAATTGAAATTGAAAATGATGGATTCAGAGGTTTTACAGATGAACCATGTGAAAAACTCAATATTCTTCACTCACAACTCATCAAGTTAAAAGAAAATTTGGGTTTTAAAGGTTTTTCCGAAGAGGAAGTTCAGGAATCCAGTTCTAAACATAAACTTCTCAAAGAACAGCTAGAACTTGCCAAAAAACAAAACAATTATAAACAAAAAACTAAGCCTAGTGATAAAAATGTTATACAAAATGGAAAACAAATAGATAAAGTTGTAGCGATCGCCTATGAAGGTAACAAAGATAATCCAGCTTCAGGTGAGGTATGCAGTCAAAATGCTGAAAGTGAGAAAAAAGATAGCCCTGCTGTGAATAACAATAATCATGATATCACATCTACTGAAGAATGGGTTGTTGAACAAGAAATGAAATACAAACTTTTACCTGTAAAAGTCAAAATTGAAAGACTATTGGAGTACCGATGTAATGGTGAGTACATATTACTAAAAATGGTTTTAAGTAATGAAAATTCATTCAATTTATCTGATCACTATATACTTTTTTTTTATTTGTTTAAGGTATGTATGAGCCAAGTTCTCCACAGGTGCCCAATGCTCCTCAAAGGAGTAAATTTAAGTAACAATTACTTGAAAAATACCGCGTTCGACTACGAATAACAAATAATATAGACTACTTTAAAACCAATGTTTATAAATAATTGTTTTCATGAAATTCACCCTTTTTATTTTAATATCAATTCAGTATTCTGAGATTGAATTATTTGCATTTTTATTAATTATATTATATTCATCATAAGTATTCACATAAAACTTTTATTTTGTATCTTGGTCACACATGGTTTGCATGTTAACATTTTAAAGTGGCTCAAAACTATGTATAATTATTTTTCATCCCTGTAATTAGTATAATTAATAATAATATATATTGCCCTAATTTAAAAACAATTATATTAGCTAAAAATACAATTAAACAATTTATTCTTATTGTTGTTATTATTATTATTAAATTTTTTTTTTCTACAGCTGTATTTTCATGCTAAAATTTTTATTTATTTTAAGATTAAAAATAATGTGTATGAAATGTAAATATTTTTGCATGTAATTGTTATGTTTCTGTCAATTTATATTGTACATTGCATTAAATGACTTCTTTCTATTATCATTTATTATTGTATGTATTAAAAATGCATTGAATGGTTTATAAAGTAATTTATTTATAATGTGTGTATTACCACTATAATAATACATATTATATTTTGTTTAATTTCTATAGATTTTAAATGTATAATGAACCTACCAACAGTTAATTTATTATTTTTTTTTTTTTGTTAATTAAAATTAAGTTGTTCCAATTGTATTAAACTTTATTATTTTGAAATTGTTATTCTTATTTTTACTCTGTTGATTAATTGAAAATTATGGATTCTTTATAAATCTTCATCATAGCAACATTAACATTTCATCCAAATGTATTCAAACACCTAACTATTCTATAATTCAATTGATGTAGAATTTTAAATTCTGAACAAAGTGAAGAAGCTAGTGTTTTTACAATGATGTTTATTTTTTTTCCTGTTTACTGTTTTTCGTATGGATCTACTTGTCCAAAAGTCTCAATCAGCAACTTTTTGAAAACGGATTTGCCTCTTGTTGGTATTTTAGAGGTAATTTTTTTAATTTCTCAATTCTTCAATTTTTTTTTTCTTTTGATAAAACAACCCAAAATTTCACAAAAAGACTCTGAAACCATAATTTTTTGAGCCAAACTTTATGAAAATTTAAATATAGATAAACAATAATATAAGAAACATTTTGGCGCAAGAAAATTTTAAAAATGTGAAAAAAATATTTTGACATATTTCTAACACTTTTTCACATTATTTTTTTTCCTTTTCTTTATTTATATCTTATAAATATTTATATATATTCATTAACAAATTAAAATTATATATAAAAGCAACTTTGTACAATTCATTATATTTTTATTTTATTTGAATTAATTAAAAATGAATTTTGTTTAAACTAGGTTGTTTATTTTTAAATGTTCATAAATAAATCTAAATCTAAAATCTAATAAATTAATATATATAAATTATGTGAACATTATAGAATATCACGAAAATAAAAAAAAACAACACAACAATTCATATATTTTATAAGTACGTTTTATTTAGAAAAAAAAAAAAAATTGAAAATGTATTTAAATGTTGTTTCTGTAATGAACTTGATTGAGTTAAGTTGTTCATGCGCCAAAATTTGCTTTCAACCAAAAGTCTGTGCGTTTAATTCGCTTTATTGTCTGTGCTAAATTGTCTCAGGTTAAATTTTCTGCCGAATTGTGTCCGGACACCATCGCAAGGAGTTTCACTTGAGAACCTCGAGAAAATATTGTTTTGATGCCTCCATTAATGTCTGTGATATTACAAATTAAAATTATTATTGAAAATTGCCTACTTTGTTATAACACCAATAGAATAGGGTGACCATATTTCTAAAAATATAAAACAGAACTCAAAAAAAGTAAAAATTTGTATTACCAATTTGGAAATATCGCAAGAAAATCTTAGCTATTTAAAGAATATTATTTTAAATAAATTTGTACCTTCAGAAATATAATTTTTAACGTTTGATTGACATTATTATTTGTTAATGGCATAGATAATATCAATTTGATCATTATATTTTATTAGTAGTAATTATTAGTAATACATTATAATGTTTAAGAATGTTGAGTTTTCCTACAAAACAATAGAAACTCTATATAATATTTGAAAAATTAGAAAAACATTTATGAAGAAAATAATTTATACAAAATTATAACTTATGCTCATTTATAAGAGAAAAATCGGAGTTATACTTTTTATTACAATAATTAATATTAAATACATTTTTTTGATTTGCATATGCTCGAGAAATATTGAAATTGATGTGTAAAAAACAGGACAAAAAACATCCCATAAGAATTTCTACGAACAATAGAACCAAACAATAAATGATGAATTAAAAAGGACAGTCCTGTAAGAAACATAGGAATGGTAGTTTTATTTTGTTTTATTTAACGTAGCTTGTTAGTGGCGTATTTTTATCTATATCAAATTAGTCTTAATTCTAATATTATGTACCTATTATATTATATTTCGGTTCCAACTAGTAGCTAAAGTCGTCCATTTTAGATTTTGAGCGGAGCAAAGAAGCTAGTTTTTTTTTATAATGACATTTTTAGATTCTGAGCGAAGAATGTATTGGTTTTACAAATCTGTGTGTTTTTTTTTTTTTTCGTATGTATGGAAACAACATTTCGGGTAGAGATACTGGTCCAAAAGTTTCGATCAGTAACTCTATAGTACGGAAATGTTGTCAAGATGGTACTTTTGGGAGGCCATTTTTCCAATTTCTCAATACTTTTTTTAAGTGCACACCTGACTACCCAAAAATTGACAAAAAACGACAACGCAAATTTTTGTAAACTCGATTTTGTTTTTTTGACATAACTTCCAAAATAATGGAGCTAGAAAGTTGAAACTTTTACCAACTACTAAAAATAGTTATGCGCAACCCTCATTAAACTTTCAAAAACATTTAACCAATTTTGGGGTAAGTACGGCATTTTGAAAATTTCGGAAAATTCTCGTTTTTTGTTAGTTTTTAATTCATAAAATTTGAATGTATGGCTAATATTAAGAGCTGAAAATTTAATACAATCATATTCATATGTATTTTTAACAGTACTCGAAAACCGTTAGTCAAGTTTTTGTTTTATAACTGTTTAAACTTGGAATTTTGA
>JAIPRM010014695.1:0-10594 GCA_025469315.1 Stegophylla sp. TES_Ste_2020
AATTATTATTATTATAATATATAAAATAATATAAAACTATTATAATTATTATTATATATTATGCCCATATAAACAGAATAAACTACATTTTTGTTTGTTTAGATCAAAGTGTTGTCATGGTTACCAAAGTACTTTACCGTCCCGTCTAAATATCGCCAAGATCGATTAATCCGTTTCAAAAATTAGCCCGTACAAACAGATAAAACTTTTTATTTTTTATTCATACAGAGGTTGCTTTACGAAGTGCTGAACTCGTGCACTTCGTAGCCCGTTAAAAAATTTAAAAAGATGGTCTGTGTTTTATACATATTATTTTCTGTAACCAATGACAACCCTATACAAACAACCAAATACCTATTCGAAAATTTAAAATCTCTGTATTAGCCACCCTTTAGAGATTGAATTTTAGAAATTTTCTTTCTTAAAAACCTTCTCCTGAAAATTACGAACATCTTAAAAAAAATTTTAGCCAAATCGGTTCAGTAGTTTTCTCGGGTAGCGCGGTCGTAGAAAAACCCTTACAATTTTATATAATAGTATATAAATAGATATTTTCTTTCTTTCTTTCCAAAAAACAATTTTTTGTCGTGTTCAAACGCTCTGAAATTCCTTCGATCCCAAACACCCCGGCAGGTGCGGTCGGCGGTACATAAATTGATGTCGGCGGTGTACGTCGCGTCGTCGTCTCAGCACCGCTGTGGTATAAACAGTGAATGGCGGCGTTGGGGGGGGGGTCGAAGCGACCACCACACCACACATCACGTACAATAATACGTACGTACACAGTGCAGGTGTATGGTTGAGACAGTAAAAATATATGAAATAATTTCGAAAAATAATATATTTATATATTTGTATGACCGCAGTCGACGAATGTTGACAGTCACCGGTGTAATATCGTGATATTTACCAAAAATCGTAGTGAATGTTGACAAAATTGTCTTAACCAGTGGCATGCACACGATTTTTTTTTTTGGGGAAGATTATTAAAAAATTTGAGTCAACCACTTTATATCATTATGAACTACATAAATTACAGATGACTATCAGTTGGATTGCTAAACCACTGTAACAGCTAGTTAACCCCTAAAATAAAACGGTATATTAAGAGTAAAATAGAACAAAGTTATTTACAAACTACCAAAAATTATAAATTTTTTATAGCCCAAGGTAAATCAAAATTTTAAAACGATATCACGTATCAAAATTAGAGGAAATCATTTGTTCTTTATGCTTTGAAAATGGTTTCTCTCATAATTACAGTAAAACTAAAGTAAAATGAGGTTATACAGCGTTATATCGCTTCGTAAATCAAAAATATTCCTCAATTTGACATAAAAACCTAACTTAGGATAAAAAGTTTTAAAGAAAAATTAATTTTCATATTTTTTTCAAATTAATTACTATTTTATATGGTACAAAACGATTTACTCTGTTGTTTTCAGAATCAAAAAATAAATTATAATTTAGAACAAAAACAAAATTGAAATTGGAGAGATGGGTGGTAAAAAGGATTTAAAACAAGATAACCACAGTGTCAAGGTAATTGAAATACTGATTTTTTAACATAATGTGTAAAGGCCCATTAAATTATGAAAATGTTCTGAAAACAGATTAGCTTACACACAAACGTTAATAATACAATAATTGAATAATATACGTAATAAACGCAATACTAAATAAAAAAATTTCTGGAGGGATTATAACCCCTTAACCCCCCCTCTGGGTGCGCCTCTGGTCTTAACGCGTTCACACACCGGTGATTGTTGACATTTACAATCAGTGTTTGGTAAATATAGACCATACTTGAAGCACGGTGTATGTAAAAGGTATTTTTGTATTATTTTGTAAAATTAAGACGTTAATCACAATATGCATTGGAGACGTTTGGACATTAGTAATGTTATCGCATGAGAATTGTCAATCGCTTGCTAGATAATATAATAGGGGTGGCCAACATGAATATGTTCACGAGCCGCACAGATAATTAATAAAAATTATACCAAGAACCAAAAAAGTCTTTTAAATTCATTTTTAGTGTATGTTATTGAAAACAGATGTCCAATATCGATATGCAATAGTTGTTAAGGCAAATCACGGAATAGAACTTTTAGAATTTTAGTGTAATAAGTTTAAAAATAATCGTCACTCTGTAATGGAATTTTGTGAGAATATATTTATTTTGAAGAACCAAAACATCAATAACTGTGTACATATTGCACGTAATTTAAAATTCATTTTTAAAATGACACTTTCTTGTGAATCATTTTAATCGATGATGAAAATAACCAAATCCAAATTTTTTTCATATTTAACTAAACATCGTATTAAGGAATAACTCCGAGTCGATCATACTTCAATGTAATCAGATCAGAAACTCATGGAAATAAAATATATAAAAAAATGTATGTCATCTGATCAATAATTCACGTTTAACTTTATGCTAAAACAGTTATTTGTACAATGTCAATGCAAATTCAAACTCAAACTTTATACACTTAAAGCAATAACTCAAAATTTAAAATTGTAATGAATAAAAAAAATTATACTATTAAATAATATTATTATTGTTTTCGATAATAGAATAAGAGTCACATGCAACCACGACAAAAGCCGTATGCGGCTTACGAGCCACAATTTGGCCATCCCTGTAATATAAAATATACCCTCGTCAGTATCGACGCGTATTCTAAACCGATCGTAACAGTTTAAGTGTAATATTTTATTATTAATAATATTATATTCGAATTAAAATTAATAAAATTAGGATAATGAAAAAGTTTTAAAAGAGACGTTTCGAGTGAAGCGAGAAAACTATTTTGTTCTATTTAAAATTTACTGGGCATATTAGTGCAATGAGGATAAAAAAATTGAGGGATGAGCAAACATGCTTATTTGATTGATATTGCCCCTCCCCCCTATGGATATTAATCTTATCCAACTTTATGGCTAAAATCTGGGGGTTTTGAGTGGTTGTGGGGAGATAATCTCCCATAATTATTTTGCTTATGACTGGATATATAATTTCCGTCCTGAATTTATTTCCCTTTTCACCTCCAGATTACATCCCTTCCCTTTAAGAAATTCCTGAGCACGCCACTGATTTCAATAAAATAATTGCTGCTTTGTCTTTAATGAAAACACAATTTATTGCTATAATATTTTGTGCCGATTTGTTCTAAATATTCTAAGCGATCTATGGATTTGAACATAATTATTTCCAACATTTATTTGAACAATTTAATTTATCAAATGTATCTTTTCACTGAACATTTAAAATATTAATTGTCTCCGTGAATTTGATTTTAAATCTCATTCAGATTGAATTTATAATATTGTGTCGAAAACTAGGAATATGTTTGGCTTTGGCTGTTTACAATATAAGCCTAAATAGGAAATAAGCTATAATAGTTGTACGCTAATGTGAGTCGCCATTTCAGGTAAAAATTTGTAGAAAGGAGTTTTCACGTTTTTTTGTTGTGCTTTAACTAGTATGACCGAAGTGGACGATATTTGCTTTTCAATCCTTGCGACGTTGTTTCAATCGCCACTGAGACCTATACAAATTCTTTTTATCTTGTCTCGGCCGGTGGGTCATAAAATATAAAGCGAACATGTGGTGTTTATTCAGGCGGCAATACATTGTTCACAGTAATTTGTTTCATGAAAAAGTCTTTTGAAGAAAAATATTCCCCGTCGGCCGTCAGGCGACGCCTTATTGTGCATTGTACACTATCGTTGGCATTTAGAGCAGTTATCTTTTCTAATGTGTTTCTTTTGAAAAGAATGTCCAAGAAACATTGTATACATTGTATTTGTATTGTATTGTATTACATTTATATACATTGTAATATCATAAATGTAACTGCTACAATAGCTGTCTGTGACCTTCGATCTTTATATCATTTTATTATTAAATTAATTATTTCTATTATGTAGAGCATTCCTGGAAACGTAACAATTATATGATTACTATGAGAATAAAATTATATTTCATCTGCTTTGTATACATAAGATTCTATATTTGTATATTTATTTATTCATTTATTGTTATAATAACATTTTCACATATTAATATTACAAAGAATGTAACAATTAACCCCTAACCAATATGTAAAGCGTGTGATGGGAGATAGTGAGTTTAAATCTAAGGAATAAATAACTAAAACTGACTGTAAGTTATCAAAAAGAGAAAATATTAACATAATATACTAATAAATAACTAAAAAACAAGATGTGCAATGTACAAAAATAGATAAATGGATGTACTTATAAAAAAGCTAAAATTTATAATATTATTTAAATCAAAAGAATGAATATAAACAATTAATTAATTTTCATTTACACTGTATTGAGATGACTTATATTGATAATACATTTTCAGAAAGAATACAGATCCAACATAAACTACACTTTTTTGACCAAATGCTGTTTTAAACTTAAATGAAATAAAATTCTATAATATTTTAGACCTAGTATTATATTCATGACGAATGCTACAGGTGTTGATGTTGAGTTTAAGAATTTTAAAAAATTTTTCTCTCATACAAAGTCGATATAAATATGACGTATACGCAATTTCATGAAAACCAAGTGAATAAATAAAAAAATTTTAAAATTATACCACGTCTATAAATGGACTAAAAAAGTACCCATTCTAACTGTATACATGGACGATTGATTTCCAATTATTTTTTCTGTGTGATACACAATAAATACAATTCAATTATTAATTTTTTTTTAACAAAATATATAATAATAAATTCAATAAGTTACAAAGAAAAATAAATTAAAGGAATCGGTATAGTACTTTAAATATTAAAAACTAAAATGTATATTTTACTCATGGTTGTAAAATTTCAATATTATTTTATTATAAAAGAGTAAAAATGTATTATCAATAGACCCCAAATATATATCCAAATTCATATTATTTCTATACACATCACTTAAACATATAAGCGTTTGAAATGTCGGTGCTTCAAAATACGTAGATTCTAGTATTCTATTTTTTTTTTTTTTTTAATAAATTTCTGAATAACTGCTGAAATATTGAATATTCTACAATATTTATTAAAATGGTAAATATGGTTAAAATTGTATTTCATTCATGATAGCTATATGAATTTAGCTGATTTGATAATTAGGTCAATTAATTTTGTAGTAGTGATATTAAATCCTATTTACATATGTACAAATAAAATATATTGTATTAAATATTAACTCACTATTTAAATCCATAGGATTTTCAAGTCATAAAATGTATTCGCACGTTTATGATAATGTAATGCGTATTCACTATTAAAACACAGATTTTTTTCTCTCGGAAAATATTGTTTATAATTAAATAATAAATCAATAAAATTCGATAGTATAACCAATGGTAAGATAAGTGAATGTGGCGAAAATTATGAACTATCAGTTAAAGATTGATCTTATTTTAAAAATACACCAAATTGTATCATGTGACGTCGAAATTCAAAAGAAATTTTCCCAAACACAAAAGTATATTTCGAGCTAGTAAGTCGTGTAGAAGTTTTTCATAAAAACTTGAAATAAATTTTCATTTTCTTATGCATGTACGATGATTGCCTGATTGCAGCCTGAAGTGATATTATTTCCTTTTCCACAGCCCAATAATTGTGTCCCGTACTTATAAGGTGAGAAATATCGTTTTTAGTGGTTATCAAAATGAAATACATCACCCGATTGCGTACAACGGACAAGGCAGGACAATTCATATTACCATGGCCTACCGTTTATTTTTTAGTATATATTTTAATGTAACGAACGGTGTTATTTGTTATGCAGGATATTATGATTTTGTAAACTTATAAATGGGCTGACAGTATCAATTTTGTGCATAAATTCGTGTACTTGAAATTTTAATTATTTTATTTTAAACGACCCCTCAGTTTGATTGTAATTTATGTAGCTTGTACAGCTGAATCCGTTTATAGATTTGTTGATGGTCGCACGTATTGTATGAAATACAATTATTATATTAGTATTATATGAAATTTTGTCTTCGCGTGACTCGTAGATTTGCTTGATCGGTTAAATGAAATGTTTTAAATCGCTCACAACTTTATTTGACTAAGATGAAACAAATAACGTTTTACATCTAATATATAAAAAACGCTTTTCAATTATCTACTAAAAAAATTGATAATTTATGAATTATTATAAATATTAATCAATCATTGATCGCGTGCGTTAAATAATCACGTTAGATAAGTATAATAATGTACCTAATGGTCGATACTGTGACATCACAATTCACAATAGCATTTCAAAATCATGTTATTATAAAATATTGATCACTACTTTATGGAAATATATTTAAGTTAATTTTGGGAATGCGTGTATAGAAGAACTTTCGTGTTTTGGAAAATATTTACCACCTACCTCCCCCGACTGAATAATAACTTCGGTTATTTGTGTTTTATATTTTCATTTTTCCAAAAATTCATAGGTAGATGATATTGAGGGGTAACGAATAAATGCATACTATCAGTGATGTATCTAGGTAAGGGAGAGTATGGAGGATATATCCCTCCGATTGTAGGAAAATAAAACAAAGGGGGAAAAAAACACGAAAAAAAAACCAAAAGAAAAAAGACTATGAAAAAAAAAAACCAAATGTTTATATTTTGCTATTAATTTTTACTGTCATATTTTGGATATTAGTGTAGTAAGTTACAAAAAAATATTTTTTGAATAAAATGGACTAAAAATAAAATAAAATAAAATAAAAAGTTATCAATACCTTATTGTATGATAGGGAACAAAAATTAATAAGTTATAATTTATAAGTTTAATAGGTAAATACTAGTACATTTTATACTCATACACACTCCAACAAAACAGAAACTAAATTTTTCATACACGGAAATAGTAGTAGCAAAGAAAAGCGAAGTAAAGTAAAGTAAAGGCAAGAAAGCCTACAGACAAACTTCGTACCACAGATATTTTTCGCTCTTCGAGTTAGATACTCTTATATAAAAATGTTTATTTATTTATTTAGTTATTTATATTTTTTTTTTTTGGGGGGGGGGGAACGTGAAAAGTTTTAATATCCTCAATTGCAAAACTTTGGCACTATACCTAAATAAGGTTTGCCAACCCTGTTATATTATAATGTCTATAATCTGTACCAATTATTATTTTTATTACTCTCTTACTACTTTATGTCTCATTATTTTTTTAAAATTCTCCCTAGAGTGAAATTGAATGTACGCCACCACTAAATATTTGGTACCCAATTAACTATACCATTGTTGCCGCCGAAAACGGCAACAAATTAAGTCATCGATAGAGGCACGTGCCCATCGACGCAAAAAATATTTACGGTCATCTGCCGGACGCCGGTTAGGTTAGACGTAACACGCAAACACGCACATCATTAGATATAAGGAGTTTTATAATTATTATTTTATTATAATTAAGTATTAAAAATCTAATTTTATATCAAGACCGCACACATTTTTGTTTTTCGACCTGATTTAATGAATGTTTGTCCGACTACGTGGCAGCGTACATTAGCTTATTGTCCGTGCGTTATACGTACTATATGTTGCGTGTTAGTTGGTCTGAAAATCAAAAACTTAATTAGTATAATTATACTAATAATAACAATTGCTTTATGCAGTTCTGTACGGCAGCTCGATCACGTTTTTATCTGTTTCTCAGTCCAGGTAAATTTTAATTATCGCAATTACATTGATTGTTATAAAATTGTTATTATATCGTTTTCTACCTACATTGTCTTTGTAATTTATCATCTGTTATTGTTAATTAGTATTATTGTAGATTTAGTATTGTATATGTAGTAATGGCCAACGCCTTATAGTGTTCGCCCGTTAGCCATTGCGACAATAAAATCAATTTTATGGTTGTTAGACTCATCATTAAAAACGAAAATTTTCTAATTTTTTTTTTTTTATTGCCAGTGCGACAACTAAATAATTGTATTTGTTAAATGCCCGCGACCATTGCCGCTGTAATTCAGTTAATTACGTTGTATCGTACGCGCCGTTTACCGTGCGCAAATCGTTTGCCATCCGATCGCGGCATTAAGTCCGTCTGCCAGTGTATGCGAAATTAACCATCGTGGGCTAGTCAAGTGTCTAAAAGTGTTTTCCGGCTCTTATAGCCAGATATTCTATCAATTATTTCTTATACTGTGTGCGCGAATCGCGACAAATTATTTTATTATTGTGAATTTTATATTTAAATGCCCTTATTTTAATTTATTATTTAGATGTATGTATAGGTAGCGGCTGGCTAGCAGTGCGCCGACATAAATTGTGCGTTCTTATTATATTTTATTATTTGTTACTGTGTGTATTGTTATATAAGATAGTCTTAGATTTATGGCTCTAGTCAATTTTGTTCTATAATTTAAATAGATCTCTTTACATTTAATCGTACAATAAATACAGTTACCGGTAATACTTTGTATCTTTACTATTTCTTTATTAGAATTTTTATCTGTTGGGCCAAAAAGGGCCATAATATAATATGATATCGTTGTGTTCAGTCTATTTGTGTTGCTGTGAATTATATTTTATTTTGTTTCAACAGTAAGTACAGACAGTTATTACCAAACTTGTATTACCATTTTTTTTATTATAATTATAATTACCTTTTCTTTTTTTTTTTATTTAAGTTATACCCATTTATACAAGGTGACCAGTAATGTAGGATAAAATTTCTTCCACTTCACGTCCTAATAGTGTCGTCGTACGGTAATAATATTACTCTAAATAAACGAGAAGGTAACTAGAGTAAAAAGCCGAAAGGCAAACATTGCGATCTGATCGCAGAAGGCGAAAGCGCGATAATTTTATTTTTTATTACTTTTTATACACCCGAATGGTGATATTAAACATTTGTCAAAATACAAATTTATACTCTCAACCCACGTGTGCTAATCGCCGCTGTTATTTAATTATTAGTCGATTGTGTGCGCAAATCGCATACGATTTACAATTTAATAGTATTTTATGTGTGCGCGAATCGTCACTAAATTGTGAATTTTATATATAAGTAGTTTTGAGTGTATGTACAACTTGTTTTATTTAGGTTTAGGTACATAGGGAGGACAGCTGCTGGCCAGACTGCGCTCCACGAAAATTGTGAGTTAATTATTATTATTTATATTATAATTTAGTGTGTGTGTATGTGCGTGAATTATTTAAACAACCGAATTATTTATTCCTTTTTTTTATACATGGTGGATAGTTTGCTCTAATAGACTAAAAATGTATATAATAGTACCTATTTATTAATTCAGTATTGTTAAATAGTTTATCACATAAGCATATATAGTTATCATATTTTATTTATTATTATTTTATTCTGTTGGGCCAAAAGGACCGTAACTATTATTATAATTATTTAATTGTTTTGCCAAACAGGCAATTTATTATTGTTATATATTATGTTTTACGCTTTTAAGTGTTGCTGTGAATTTTACTTGTTTTTACTATTATTTTATTATTTATTTTAATATACAGCAACATTAGTTACCAATTTTTGTTATCATTTATTTAGAACTAACTTTTTTCATTAAGTAAATTAAATACACACACACACACACGTATACACACATATACACACGTATACACACCTAAACACCTCACCTACACTACATAGTCGAACAATACTTGCGTGGCGAACCCAACCATTGCTGTTCGGCTATAACCACGTATACACACATACACATCGTGTGGCCGACACGGTCGGCATAGCGTAGATGAGTGTTGCGCATGAAGTATTTTAGGTGTCCGAGCACGCGAATTATAATATTATTCGCACCCGGCCCGTAACAACCATTCGCTATACAATGTCAAAACTGTGTAATGAAAAATCTGTTTTTCCTTGTTTTATTTCTATAATAATTAATTCAGACGCCCATATTCGAGTAACTTTTTTTGCAGTGTGTAATTAAATCACGAAATAGGTAGTACCTTTTTATGAATTCGATTTTTGATGTTCGGTTAATTCTATGACCGGAGCAGCGTAGTAGGATTCAAGACAAGCTATTTATTTCTATAGAAAACAATCTTTTGTCGTGTTGTAATTGCCCTGAAATTCCTTCGATCACAAACATCCCGGCAGGTGCATAAATCGGTGGTACATAAATATTTCGAGTTTGACGTTATATTTTATGTAGTCGAAGGTCATTTTAACCGCCCCTTATCGGAGGTATATATCATCGCATGGTGGCTGGCATAGACAAAGAACGGCGCAACGTCGGCTCGGAGCACCGCCGAACCCCTCATCACGTAGTATAGTAAATAAGTACGAAAAATGCAGATGTACGGTATAGACTAGAATTCATCTTATATATATATAAAATGGGTGGAAAACAATCATGGAAATCCATATAATATTCCTAATCTGTGTATGAAAGAAGAACAAACCTTTTTTCTTTCTTACAATACTGTTGGTGTTTAAATGATATTTAAAAAGCCGGACATACTTCGCACGATGGGTGTACTTCGCACGACGGGTGGTATTCTCTTGACGGGCGTATTAAATTTTAAAGAAACGATAAATCATTTCTTCAGTAAAACGATTCTGAACG
>JAIPRM010014696.1:0-10594 GCA_025469315.1 Stegophylla sp. TES_Ste_2020
ATAATATAAGAAAGATTTTGGCGCAAGAAAATTTTGAAAATATAAAAAAAAAAAAATTTGGACATTTTTCTAACATTTTTTTTTTTATATTTTTACCTTCCTTCGTTCAGAATCGTTTAATTGAAAAAATGATTCATCGTTTCTTTAAAATTCAATACACCCGTCATGAGAATCCCACCCGTCTAGCGAAGTATTTCCGGCTTTTTTATTATTTATGATTTTTTTCTTTTTTTTTAATCTCTATTCTATTTAAACAAATAAAAATATGAAATAATATTCAATTTCTTCTGTTATTCGAGGAAAAATTTTTCTATACCACGAAAACTCAAATTAAATATTGAAGAATAGGTGAAATATGCACTTAAAATTCAAATATAACCGAAATATGCACTTATGATGTCGAAAAAAGAGTTAAATATGCAAATTAAAGAGAACTGTATACATAACTCCTAGTGTTATGAAACGCATTTTAAGTAATATCAAAATGCAAACTGTAATTGTTTTCAAAACTGAATGATTTTTGAAAAACATGCTAACTCCTATGTAAGTCCCTAACCCTAAACATTATTATTAATTTTCATTATTTGTAATCGCTAGGTTCCAAATTGTAATATTGTACTCATCGTTAATTTTAGATTCTGAACGAAGTGAACTAGTGTTTTTACAATGATGTTTATTATTTTATTTTATTTTTTCTGTGTACAACTTTCCGTATGGAAATACTTTTCCAAAAGTCTCGATCAGCAACTTTTTGAAACCGGATTTGCCTCTAGATGGTAGTTCAAATAGGTTATTTTTTGAATTTCTCAATTCTTCATTTTTTAGGAAAAAACTACACAAAATTTGACAAAAATGACTCGAAAACCATCATTTTTTGATCCGAACAATATAAAAATTTAAACATAGATAGGAAATAATATAAAAAAGATTTTGGCACAAGAAAATTTTGAAAATGTGAAAAAAAATTTGGATATTTTTCTATCATTTTTTTTTTTTTTTTATATTATTAATTTCCTTCGTTCAAAATCGTTTTATTGAAGAAATGATTGATCGTTTCTTTAAAATTCAATACTCCCGTCAAGAGAATCCCACCCGACGTGCGAAGTATTTCCGGCTTTTTCCCCTTCCTTTTAAAAGACAGGTATTACAATTAGGTAAATTATTATAATACAATTAGATCCAACTAACCAATATAGTCTTTTCGAAATAATGGAACGCGAGCGAAGCGGACTTGGCCGACGCCAGATTCGCGCCGTATTGGCCCCGCGTCGACGCCAGTTGTTGCGAAAGATCGTTCAAGTTGTTGTTGATCTGAATGAGATCGTTGTCGAACTGGCTCAGTTGTTGCTGTTGTTCGATTTTCTGACAATACGTTTCGCAAGACAGGTCCCAACGGTTCCTCTCGTTCTCCATCAAATAGCGGACCACGTACATGTCTTGTTCTGCCGACTTTTGAGGTTCCTACAGGTGGTACAAAATATGACGAAAACGCAATAGTGTTATGTCACTATTGTTAATTACTGCTTTCCCAATCCCAAAATGTACCTGTTGCTTGATTTTGTCCATTAAACGAATGTTCTCCGCGTAAACGAGTTTAAAACTGTCCAAAACCGACTGCCTGGATTTGTTGTGTTTCTGCAGGAGTTCCTCGACTTCGTGCAAATCGAGATTGAAGATTTCCGTCGGCCTACTTCGTTCGGAATCTTTGACGATATCGTGAAACTTAAAAAGTACAATAAATTATTTCGTTAATAACTGGTGAACACGAGTAGTAAGTATCCGCGCGTAGTAAGTAATTCAGTGGCGTGCTCAGGAGGGGGGGGCGGGGGATTAGGGTGTAATAACCCCTCCCTTTGGATGTTTTTTGCTTGATAATAATTCATTATTTACACGAGAACAAAAAAATTATATGTGTTCAAAATTCAACGATGTACTAGATTTTATGAAAAGAAAATTACTCCCAAAATGGGTGCTTAAAAATTGTTTATCATTTTAAAAAAAAAGTCGTGTTGTCTACGGGGATCTAATCACAGCCTAAAATACTGTGTCCTCTGAAAATCAAAGTGTGTTTCCTGAATTATAAGTGTGTGACCTAAGTTTAATAACGTATTTTTAGTTAACATTTTGGTTATTCAACACAAGAAGTCAGTGGCTGGAAAAATAAATTAAAAAAATTAAATTGAAGAAATTAGTATTAAATCAGAAAATAATCGTTCAAAAATTACGTTAAAGGGCATCCAGTTATGTGCCAAAAATAAAGACAATTCTAAAAGTAAAATCCAAAATTTCTTCCTCTCAGATACTTTTTTATTCACAACTAATGCAATCAACTAATGATCTATCTAATAAGTATTTTTCATATTAATTTGTTTCGAATTATTATTAGTAAAATATTTTGAACTTCTACTTGTATTTATTTTGTGTATTTGTAGTTCAAACGTCATACAAGTAATACAAATGTGTAAGGTAAGTGGTTATAAAAGGTGGAGGAATTTGGTGTTACAACTCGCAGGTGTTTTTTCTATGAAAATCTGTCAAAAGTAGCAATTAAATTAAAAAGTGTGTCCCCTGAAATCAGACGTATTTTAGGTCCTGGACCTAGTTGACTGTAGAAACACTCAGTTCCATGGTGTATCCAGTTGGAACGTCATCGTTCTCGACTTCTGTCTGTTATCACTCACTAGAGATTAGTTACTTTTATTTATAGCCGTGAAGTACTACAAATTAAGAACACGACCTATCTTCGCCCAGCAGGTGGAGTGAAGATTGTGGTACGACGGTGGCTCAGTGGCGTGTCGTTTTTCCTAGATCTGGAACCATAGGCTCATTAGAAATGGCTTAGGGAGTCAGCTGTCTCTAAAAAGCCACTCAGAATCCCCCGTATTTTTTGAAAATCGACGAAGGTTAGCGCCCTTTGGGAAGCTAATCAATAAAATAATAAACATATTAGCCTCTAAAATCTTAATATTAATTGCACTAATGTATTCAACTGATCAGTCTCCCCCCCCCAAAAAAAAAAAAAAATTCCTAGCTGCGCCGCCACAATCATACAAATAACATAAATAGTCTAAATTTATATTTAATTTAAAATGCGAACTTGAAAACTTGAAGATTAAAAGGTTTTTTTTTTTTTTAAAGTTGTTCAGGGAAATTATGTAAATTAAAATATAAATATACTGGAAAGGGATGTGAGGGGCCGAGCTCTACCCACGGAACTGTGACATTTCAAAAAAAGTATCCCCCCCGTTTCAAAAAAGCTGAGCACGCCACTGGTAAGTATAGGGGTTGCATACTTCTTGCAGTGAATTGAAGAACGACATGAACATGTCCAATAGGTTCTGATACTCGGTTGTGATTACGACCAGCCGGTTGTGGAGTTCTTTCAATCTAGGAGGTATGGAAATATTGTCACCGTGAATGTTCCCTGTAAAAAAATAATAATCAAACAAATTAGATTTATAAAAATCATACGATTATTATGATTAATAGAAAAAAAGTAGGTTGCATTAGACAACAATTTATCTACTTATATCAGTGTTTCTCCACCTTTTTTTTTTTTAACTCTTCACCCATTTTAGATTTTCGAAAATTCCACACTCAAAAAGCTAATGATATTTTTATTTTACATTTTGATCAGAGCCAAGAAGCCTATGAATTTACAATGATTTTAATTTTTAATTTTTTCGTTCTATGATCATTTTTGCGTATAGAATTACTAATCTAAAAGCTTCAATCAGCTACTTTTTAAATCAAAATTCCACTCTAAATGGTGCGTTATATATATATATATTTAGCATTTTTCGAATTTCACATTAATTCAAACGGTTGACTCCTCCCCTCAAATAAAATCCTCTACCCATCCCTAAATTACCCTACAACGTAGTAATTATTGTAACGTGATTATTGTGTATATTAACTGAACCTCTGCTCAGAGTCGTCTGACTGAAGAAACGATTTATCGTTTCTTTAAAATTCAATGCACCCATAAAGAATATCCCACCCGGAAAACGAAGTGTATTCATGTTCTAAATATATATCCAAGTATGTCCGGCCTTTTTATTTTTGCTATAAGGTTATAATATCAGTATTAATGAAAATTATGATAATAACAGAGTAATTTGAGAAAGTTTTGTACTTGAAATTATTTTTTTTATAGCATGAAACAATAGATTTCTTTGCGATAATTTATAAACTAAAAAAGCCGGACATACTTCGCTCGTCGGGGTGTTCTTCGCACGTTGGGTGGGATTCTCTTGACGGGTGTATTGAATTTTAAAGAAACGATAAATGATAAATCATTTCTTCAATAAAACGATTCTGGACAAAGAAAGTTTATAATATAAAAAATAAATGAGAAAAAAAATGTCCAAAATTTTTTTTTCACATTTTCAAAATTTTCTAGCGCCAAAATCTTTCTTATATCATTTTCTATCTACGTTTAAATTTTCATATAGTTCGGATCAAAAAATTATGGTTTCCGAGTTGTTTTCATCAAATTTTGGGTAGTTTTCACCGAAATAGAAATTGAAGAATTGAGAAATTCAAAAAATGACCTGTTTAAAGTACCATCCAGAGACAAATTCGGTTTCAAAAAGTTACTGATCGAAACTTTTCGACTAGTATTTCCATACGATAAGTTGTACACGGAAAAAATAAATAAATAAACATCATTATAAAAACACTAGCTTCTTCACTTCGATCAGAATCTAAAAAATTGATGGACAGAAAATCGCCCCTATCCCCTCCCCTTAGTGTAACATACTGCAACATTTTAAACGCCCACAAGGGGTGATATCACCCCTTGTTGGGAACCACTAACTTATACGAACCTTTTCCAATGAGTTCCTCGGCCGTTTTTATTCTGGATTCAATATCGTTTTGAGCTCTTTGGACTTCCGGCAAGACATTGTTCAATTTTTGTTTGACCTCCGATATGTGTCGATCAATCGACGACGGATCAGATTTCAACACCGGATACAACTGTGATTCCAATTTGGAAACCCAATCTACAGTCTAAACGACACAATAAACGAAACAGTTATAAAAAATTAAATAACAATTTTTTTTTTTTCACATTGTACGTTTTAGTAATAATTAAAAATAAAAAAAAAATGATTTTTGACGAGCGTATGTGTCACGTAGACATGTACGACGTGGAAAGAGACAAAGTTGCCTCCATCAATTATTTGGCAATAATCCACTACGCTATAAAATCCGTTTATATTTAACAGCTTTAAACGAAGGTTATGAGATTATTTCATAAATCGTGACGTTTTTTTTAATTTTATTTTGTACTTTTACTGTGATTTAAACGTATATAAACTCGTAACCAATTATTGTTGAACGCGCTAAATATTCTTGGGAAATTGAGAGTGAAAAGTAAGCTTGAAAATCCATTATTTACTTTTCCCCGGGCTTCTTGTCCAAAACAATTTAATGATAAACGATAAATTATCATAAAAAATAAATTAAAAATACTCATAATCTGCAATTACGTATTAATAAAACTAAATAATTATTGTAATAATTATCTTTGTATCAATATTAACAGTTTTGATATAATTGTATCCTGTATGAAAAATATGTTAATTATAAAGTAACAATATCACAATTCGAATAGAATTTAATAAAATTAGTTTTCTATATACGTTTTTAAACAATTTATTTTTCTTATATACAATTGTATACCACAATGCTATCATTTATTTTTATTTTTTGTTTTTTATGTTTATCTGTATTTAAATTTGTAAATAATGTTGATAAGGAAAATTCATAAAATTAAGAGCTCTTATCTCAGGGTGACCATACGTCCTGTTTTATACAGAATTATCCTTTATTTCGGCTCTGCGTCCTGTTGTCCTGATAAACTTCTCTCAGGACGTTTTTTGTCCCGTAATTTCAAGTCTGTCCCACATTAATCCGGTTTTTTGACTTACTGTTGATTTGAAATTTTTGAAATGAAATTATTGAATAAAATAACGTAAGAATCTAGAAATCTTGTGAATAACATTAAACAAATTATAATCGTAAAATGAATTTACGAATTTTTTTGTAGAAACTAAAGTAGGTATACATTATACGTGAATAAAGGATTTGAAGAAATGTTAAAAAGTACCTATCAATTTAGTTTAATTATGTTATTTTATGTTTTTCAAAATAATATTTTTATGTGTTTAAAATTTAATCTATAATAATAGGTAGTTTAAAAATTATACTTTTTCACGATTCAAAAACATAATATATATATATATATATATTATGTAATAAATACTTATTTATTTAACAATATTATCAAAAAATATGTTTGTCCTGTATTTTATTTTCTTAAATATGGTCACCCCCTATCTTATCTCCCCACAAGCTACGGTTTTTGGAGACAATTTTTTTTCGCATTCTAGTGTATTACGTATTATTATAAACAGATTGTAAATTTGATTTCCGCGCAGTTAACGAGCTGCTAAATTAATAAAAATGTGATTTTATTAAACGGGAATATTACAATACGTAACTATGACATGAACTAAAATATTATCATGATATTTGCAATATTAATTGAGATGACCTGTTGAATATTTCAAACGGTTATTGTTCCAGAATTTCGCGATAATTATTTCCAACGCGAGTTTCAACAAAATTAGAATTTTGTTTACATCCGTCGCGCTTTTTCCGACCACGTAAACTTCAGCGATCCACGGTCACGGGGTGTGTCATTTTTTATTTTCAGCCAATAAATTCAAATTAATAATATTTATAAATAAAATACAACCACGCACGATAATGTTGTCTTACTACATCTTCCGCGATGAGTGTTTAAATGAATTTACAACGATATATTATCTTTTTACCGTCACCTCTAGTAAGTTTTCGTTCAACGCGTTTTTGAGTTATCTCGTGATTGTAAGTGGTGAACCTCGAAAACAATTTATTTCCCGGATCCGTCCCCCCTTGACAATGGTTTTTGAAATCAATGTCATAACTAGTGCTGTGAATTTAATGCACTTTTTTAGTTTTACCTTAAAAAATGCATTTCAAAAAAAATGCAATGAAATATGCACTTAAAATGCCGAAAATTATGGTACAAAATGTATTTAAAATAGTTTTTAATTCAATTTTTATATTTATATTGATATTATATTAGGATAAAATACATTACTACATTAGTAGGTTAAATTTTACACGTTTAAAAATATGTTTATTTAATAAAAGAAATAAAATTGTTGGTTGAATCTGAATTTTGTATATTGCTATTCACCTGAAACATTTTTTAAATTTGACGTATGTACAGCCTGTGTAAAACAATAAAAGATTTTCGAAAGATGTTAACTGACGGAATTTAATTCAAAATACCGGAAAATGAACTAAAAAAGGAAAATATGACTTAAAAATGCAAACAAATGACCTAAAAAATCAAAAACGTCAAAAAATGCAAAATAAAAGTTTCATACATGGATTCGTTGTTACATAATTCAAATTATGTACTTACAAAGCTATGTTTCACAGTCACCAAAAAAATAAATAAATAAATAAATAAATAAATGCACTTTCCTACAAATTCACAACCCTAGTCATAACTTTTAAAATAGAATTCACATCATCCAGTAGTTCTGAGTTTGTCTGTTTGATCCAAACTATATAGAGATACATATTCTCATTTGGTCAGGTGAATAATATAAATCAAAATCGTGATCACCCCCTCCCCCTATAGTCATGTTTCAATATAACGAAGCATTTTTATTAATAATTTTTATTTCAAGTTTGAAGAAAAAAAGTGCGGTTTATACCAGTTAACGAAAATAATATTACAATAAAATATTTACATTAAATAAGAATCATGTTACCTTATTATTCCAAAACAATTTACATATAAAGTAAACACGTGTTTAACGTAACGATTTATCGAGAAAAAGTACTACAATAATATGGTGAGATGAAATTGTTTCTCGAATACGAATCCGGAAGTGCGAAAAAAAAAAGAAACACGAAGAAACGTTTCACGCGTAGGTGTGTTACGCATCGTTTAGCATATTAACTATAATCATTATTTAAAATTAGAAAATATACTCATAATAAATAATTACATACAAGACACTTATAAAGTAACTCCAAAGTTTCTAATTAATATTTCAATAACGGTATGTTTTGGAGTGGAGTATATTATGTTCTAAAAGTATGAACTTTCCAGTTTTCTATTAATAATATTTAATATATTTTATAGTGTCAGATCCAGAAAAATGTTATCATCCTTCCTAAACATTACCAAAAACTACAGCTTTCCCTCAGTATCTTCGAGTTTTGAAAGATTTTTTTGGAAAAAAACAGATTGAAAATCATAAAATTTTGGTGTATATTAATGAATTTTATGTATTTTTAATAGATTCATAATTGAAACAATTAACAATTAACAGCAAAAAGTTATTATTAAACTACTTTCATCAATAAAATAACGACGAAATGTACCTATAATTCTCTAGTACAAGAAATTTATTATGTTTTTTAGGGGTATAGTTACTAGTTTACAACATAAAATAAGTTCATCGTTTCCTGGTTTCTTATGAAAATAATTAGAATGAGTATTTAAACAGCAGTATTTTTTTAATTTTAATTTTTTATTTATAGCTTCAATATGGCAGAAATTCAATAATTATTATTGATTAATAGGAAATTTAAATGGAAGAGTAAAAATTATAAAAACTATTTATCATATTAAGGTCACTTATAAAGAGAATGATGATACCACACAATAGTTCGCTTCTATCCCCCCCCCAAAAAAAAAAAAAAAAAACCAAAAATTATGCAAAAACCGAACGCTTTCGTCTGATTTCATATTTTTTTTTTAAAATAAGAACTGTTTTGATGTTATTTTATTAGCAATCTGTATACACTCATAGTCGTACGAAAAAAGTAGTTGCGTTCGAAAAAGTGATGTTATGGTAATTATAACCGAGAGAAATAAACATTCGAATGATAATATTATAATTGAATTATTTAAAACTTTAATTAATACAATTAATATTTATGATAGTGAAGTTTATAAATGAGTATTTTCTAGACTATTTTATGATATTACGTTATCAAATATTAAAAATCGAAGATAAAAACGCATTAATTGATAACTAGATTATTTTCATATAATATACAAATTTCAAAGTGAACGAATGCAGTCGCTAGTTTTTATAAGTTAATATAATTTTTTTATTTTAAACTAATTAATAGATATTATTAAATCGGATTATTAAAATCATTAGATTATTTACATAACTAATGAAACCAAGTAATTCATTCAGCAATAATTCGATTACCACCACTATAATGAAGTGTCTATTGGAGACTTTTGAAATCACTGTGTATACAAGAAAAACGTATACACAGGGTGATTCTTTGAGCATACACAACACACTCCCTTTTTTTCCGTAAAAATGTAAAAATTGGGATTTTTTTTTTAATATTCAAGTTACTATAAAAACCATGTTCTCCATAACATTATATAAACTTGTGCAATTTGACGTATTAAAATCGAAATTCAAATGAAGATTTCAAATTTAACTGTATTTAGAACAGCAGTAGTGCCTTTTTTTATTTTTTTTTTTTATTTGAAATAATAATATATTATATAACAAATTTACCTACACCTTTAAGCATGCTTGTGTTGGTGTAGGGAGTAACTTAAGTATATAAAATAAAGAAAAAAAATTTGTATTACCTAACACATTTTAGTCAATATAATGAATCAATTTCTTAACTAATAATATTTAAAATCTACAATCAAACTAATTAGTCTCAATATATAAATCCATTTCATCAGACAGAACAATACTTAAACAATCTTTAAATCTTATTGTATTGTTTAAATATGATTTAACACGATTGGGTAACGAATTAAAGAGTACAGGTCCCAAATAATTAATGCATTTTTGACCAAAACTTTTATTTGTATCTAACACTTTTATATCGTATAACCTGTTTTCCCTTGTGGGGGAAATCATTTATGAAGGCTTAAAGAACAGAAAAACTACTTATGTTTTTAAAAACAAACGTAACTGCACATTTTTTAAAAAGCAACTCAAGTGGAAGGACATTTAATTCTTTGTAGTTGATAAAAAAGTGGATCCGACGCCTTAGACACATATTTTAGTTATCAAAGTAAACGTAATTATTATGAATCTATGATTTTACCACCTAATCGATTCGCAATGTTGTACAGTATAAATTACTCGTTGGAATTTCGATTTTGGAATACATCAAAACTCACAGAATAATAATTACTTGAATAAAATTCCTTAGTCAAAGCAGGGAAGGGGAGGGGGGTTGCAAAAAAAAAAAGTTTGTATCACTACAAGATATAACAACGTTAAGGTAGGGTTACCAGATTTTATTTTCTGGAAACCGGGACATTTTTTTTTTTTTTTTACCTATTTCAAACTATTATTTATTTCTGGATTTACCTAGAAATAAATAACATTTTTTCATTTTATCATTATGTATTTTAATCATGAATTACCTATGTGTGTAAGCAATAATTATTAATTTTATTCAAATTCAAAACATGTCGGTATGCAATGAAATCTTAATAATTCATATTGTTTATATATTACAT
>JAIPRM010014697.1:0-10593 GCA_025469315.1 Stegophylla sp. TES_Ste_2020
GGAATGATTAAGGAAACTTCCTTCGTTCAGAATCGTTTTACTGAAGAAATGATTTATCGTTTCTTTAAAATTTAATACGCCCGTCAAGAGAATACCACCCGTCGTGCGAAGTATGTCCGGCTTTTTGAAAATGTATGTATTACACAACAAATAATCATTTTATATTTAAACTTCGTAATACGCAGGTACTAAACGTAATAAATATAATCAAAAGTTTAAAAAAAGTTATACTTACGTTTAGAATCGAATCCCAAAATGAAATATGGACACGGAAATATAGCTACTTCGCCAGCTTTGGTCCGATTAACGCACGTCCAACCGTCGAATTCGCGAGGACACCAAACACCATTGTCGGACGCTAAAAAAAACAATTTTATACAATTAAAAACTGTAGTTTTGACTTTTGACACAATATTTAGCTTAATTAAAAAACTAAAACTAAAAATCACTAAATAGCATTGTCCGATATTATTATCAAAATTGTTATTTTTTCGAAATTGGATTTTAATAATTACTGGTTATTAAAATCCAATAATTTTCTACGGTTACTATACACTGATTTTTGAAAATTTGTTCACTGCAAACTCATTAAAATCAGTTTTTTTTTAAATATTTTCTTACTTATTTCAACAATATACTATTCAAAACAAAGAAATCCGGTAAAAAACGAAAGTTCAGACCTATATTGTACCTAATATAGAATGGGGGGGGGGGGGTCGCGAAGTGATTGACCATATTTTATATCTATTTTTGGGGTCGCGACACTAAAAAGGTTGAGAAACGACGCGGTAGAGGATTAAAATTATTTCCAACATTAATATTGTATACACACACTTGAAAACAGTTTCGAAAATAATTTTGAGGCCTCGTTTTTGAAATAGTATAACTTTAATTATCGAGTCCGGCAAAGTTATTATTAATGCATGTCATATCAACACACAATTTTTTTTTTTTTTTTTATTAATGTTCCAAATTGCATAAGGTTTCACTGGATAAATCATTTTTTGAATGTATTTAAAACTTTTGTTTGGATAAAACGATTATTTTACTGTGAAATTACGAATTTTTTTTTTTTTTTTTTTTTATCAAACACTTATTGAATTTTAATTTCGAAATCCGTTAAGAATTATTATTTGGAGAAACTCTCGTTTAATGTAAGATCAAAACTCAAAGAGGAGAGTGTGTTAGATTTCCCCTGACGCAATGATTTTTTCCGGTCATCACCATCCAAAACGAAATCGTATCAGTGCAGAACTAAAATGTTTCGGGTTATAATAGTTTTGGTTTTTCGGTTACGGTCTTGTAAACTTTTATTGTTTCTCGGTCGAGGAAAATGCAAAAACCTAGAAGAACAAATAATATCGTCACAACAGTTACCACGAAAATTCCAAAACACCCCGGAATCACGTAACATTTTCAATAATGAGTCTTCACAATTATTAACGACCGGACGTCCGGACATGCGTTTTCTCGGAAAACGATGATAATAATAATATTATATTATCGGACCCCAGTGCGGAAACGGAGGTCCGACACGATGACACGTGCCTTTTGTACCTCCCCTATGTGCTTCCCCTATATTTATGTGGCGTTGTCACATGATGTGAGCGGTCTGCGTATTTCAAGCCCTTTTTTGTCCAAGTAGTACTACACTAAACTCAATCGAGGGTGTCATTTTTGGGATGTATTGAAAGGCATTCGATTTTACGGTCATACGTTTTTAATAATTATTGAACTATTTAAATATTAAATTAAAAAAAAAAAAAAAATGTGTTTACTTCGCACGTCGGGTTGGATTCTCTTGACGGGTGATGTATTGAATTTTAAAGATACGATAAATCATTATTCCTTCAATCAAAACGATTCTGAACGAAGAAAGTTAATAAGAAAAAAAATGCGAAAAATTCGGAGTGCCGGGCTGGAATCGAACCCCGGTACTGTCGCGTGATAGGCCGGTTCCGTTACGATTACGCCACAATTCGTTACTTATATTACATACCTTGTAGGTGATTAAGTAGGTATTTAGTATGAGAACCGAAAATTTATCGGATTTTCAAAATAGAATAAAATAGTTAGAAAACTATTGTTGCTCGTGGATTTTAATTCACGCCATCATCAACACTATCAACCTTCAGCAACCACGTGTTATCTATAGATATCTCCAAATATCTGTCTGTATTTTCTCCGATTTTTTTTCTTCAACCAAACCCTTGTAAAATGTTTAATTATTCGTCCATAACAAAATTTTATCGCACCAAAATATTTGCGATGAAATTCTCTATCTAGGCGCCAAATTTCAAAACAATCGGTTTGGTCAATTCTCTTATATGTACGTTAAAGTGCGTAATTTTATGTAAAACTAACGAATTTCGTCGAAATTCTAACTTCAAACGGGTATATATAAAAAAAAAAAAGTTGACAAACGATTTTTGAGATTTTTTCAGGTCAATTAGACATATATGTCAGTGAGATCGTGTTAAATTTTCAAGTCTTAATATCAAAAAATCAAAAATTTTACTATATAAAAACTAACAAAAAATGAGAAATTTTCAAAATACCGCACTTAACTCAAAATTGATCGAATCTTTTTGAAATGTTTATGAAATGTAACTATTTTTAGTGGTTGGTGAAAATTTCAAGTCCCTAGCCGCATTATTTTAGAAGTTATGTCAAAAAGTAATTTTCGATTTTACGGAAATAGCGGTAATTGCATTTTTTCGACAGTTTTTCCCCGTTTTCGGAAAAAGTATTGAGAAATTAAAAAAAATTATCACTTTAAAGTACCATCTGGGTACGATTCCGGTTCTATAGAGATATTGATCGAAACTTTTGGACAAGTATTTCTATACGAAAAAGTGTTTTCAAAAAGAGAAAATAAAATAAAAAAAAATAAACATCATTGTAAAAACACTAGCTTCTTCACTTCGTTCAGAATCTAAAATATATATATATATATATATGTTTTAATTGATTTAAGAATTTTTTTAGTTTGCCCAAAATTCAACGGGCCAATTGAAAAGTAGGAATGACGTCCATGAATATACAATCGAATAATTTACTACTGTTGCGATTGAATTGTTTGGAAGAAAAAAAAAACCCCCCGTAGCTCGTCTTACCCCCAATCTCTTGGCACGAATAAATATAAAAAAAAAAAAAAAAAAACTCGGATAAGGGTGTGGTGATCGAATCTCCGAATTCATTTCCACGGTTTCCCCCCCCCAAAAAAAAAAAAAACCCGCTATGGGGAACGTTTTAAACACCGTTCGTAATACGCCGTTTTAATCCGTTCTAATTGATTTACTACGTGATGACATTTACAGGTCTATAAACCGTAAACATACATAATACAGAAGTAATAATATAGAATTCAAATTACTGGAGAGTATATGAGCCTTAAACGGCTTAATTTAGTCAAACCTAATTTAGTCAAACGTTAAATTGCACGATATCGTTGTAACCGTTTCGCCGCCAGAGAGGATATGGATTCGATTTGAGAAGTTTTTTTTTTTTTTTTCAATCATCGTATATATATATATATATGTTACGGGCAATGTACACATTGCCCGGTCAATGTGAACCAAGAATATTATAATATGTAATATCATTATGTAATTTTTCTAATAAATTTAATTTAACTATGGATTTATTATATTATTATATTGATGGAATGAAAAAAAAATTAATATCATTCTGTTATAATATATTATCTAATAAATTAATTTTCTAAATCTTATTATATTACAAATATTTTGATAAAAAAAAAATAATAATAATAATAATAATAAAATTACCAATATCATTATTTTAATTTTAGTATAAACTATAATTTTATTTACACAAGATTTAGAAGCATGACACTTGGAATTGCATAGTCTGCCTGATTTTCTACACTATTTATAGTACATAGACATACATATCTACACTATATAATTATACAGTGTGTTTTAAAAATCTTATAGTTTTCATTGATAATATTCTTGGTTCACCACGTTGCCCGGGCAGGACCACATTGACCGGGCAATGTGTACATTTCCCGTAACATATATATATATGTGTATATAATAACTAGGACTGGGGGTATTCGATGGACTTTAAATTTTTTTCATGGGTTCCTGTGAGATACTTATATAATATGCTCAAATCTTTAACATGAACTTTTATAAACTAAAAAAAGGAAATTTATTTTTATAATTTTCAGTTTTTAGGGTATTTTAGAATTTTTGGAGCATTTTTGGACTTTTTAAAACAAAAAAATAAAGTTTGAAGTCTTATTTTGAGATTTCTTTAAACACCAACATGATTTTTATATAAATATAACAAATTATCCAGTAGGCACTCGTAATTACATATTCTTAGTACGTATTCGTATTATATTATCGAACAACAATTTTGAAATGTTTATGTTCATTCAATGATATTTAGCTATCTTTAAAACTTTTTTTTTTTATTTTATATTAAAGACTAATACTATTTAAAAAAAAAAAAAAAAGCATTCGTATTAAAATACTATTTGAAAAATGCAAAAATGCAATAATTGTAATAAATTTTTTAAGCTTATATAAATAATTGTTAAGTCATTTTTTTTTTTTTTTTTTTGCATTATATCATTTATTAAGGGAATTTTTTTGAAATTTTTATAGTTTAAAATCCCAGCCTATTGGTGAAAGTATTTTTAGATATTGATATACTCCACTCGAGTGGAGCCAAGAAGCTAATGTGTGTTTTTACAGTGATGTTTATTTTTTTATTTTTTTATGTGTACACGTTTTCGCGTAGTGATTTTCCTCCAAAAGTTTAAAACCAACAACTTTTGGAATACCAATTATCTTCTTTTTTTTTTTTTCGTTTAACCCAAACGAAAAACCGAAGATCAATCTCGTGATCTCCACATTGAATTTTAAATAAAAAATATCGGCCGATTCAAAACGTGTCATCATAAAACGGAGACAACGAAACAATCCCTTTAGCTTCTCACCCCCCCCCCCAACCCAAATGAAATGTTTTTGTGGTATCTAGTAGTTCGACCACAGAGACATACACTTCAACACAATATGTTCAGTGAAGTGGAAGTCATTTGAGATGAGAGGATAATACTTGAGGGACATTCCTACAGTGGGTGTCCACAGTTCGGGTGTAAATTTACAGTCTATTTTTGCATTTTTACAGTTCCAAGATATTTTTTCCACACTGTGTTCGTTAACAATAAGAATACATAATATAAACAGAAGTCTTTAACGTTTTTTAAGCCGGAGGCATTTTTGCGATTCACGTAATTAAAATATGAGCTATACAAACAGACGCTGCAGTATACAATATGTACATTTGTACATGTGATAATGAATAACAAACAAATTATTAATAATGAAACGCAAATATTGTTTAAGTTGTATGACAAATAAAAATGACCAAACTCGAAAATTAGAAGTAAGTATATTGATAATAATATGTGTATGAATAAATTTTAATGCACTGTGTAAAGAAAGCTTTAGCCGTATGAATTGTACGTGATTATGTCAAACGTACGTGTATATTATGAGTTGTAAAAAAATAAAAATAAAAACCTAATTTTTTTGAAAATCTCAGCCTACGGCCCCCGCCCATTGAAAGCCTCTGTGGTATAGAATTAAATTTTTCATTAAGTAAAATCGACTGCGAATGTTTTTTCACCGTTATCGAATTTCTGCGATCGTGATTGGATCTTCCTCCACCGACCCCCGGAGCAATAAATTTCGCCGAGGAAAATAGCCCGCCGAATCTGTGGTTTTTATTTTCATTTTATTGGGTCGTTTGAAACAAAAGTCACGGCGGCGGGGCTCTAGCCTTCGCGTACACACTTTATGACCACCAATAAACATAGAATTATAATCCGTAAGACAATCCGTAGTTAGGTACCGGACTTTTTCGCAATTAGGATGCCCCCCCCCACCCCGTAGACCACGGTGTAATGGGAAACCAGTTTTGAAATCACGTCATTAAAATGTGCTTTACCATCGACGACGTTTTATAAAACATCCATGCAAAATCAATGAAACAGTGTTCATATTATTTTAAAAACGTAGAAAAAGACGATTTTGCTGTAACTATTTATATTTTAATACTTGTAACCGGTAAGAGTGAATAAAATTACTTCATTTCAAATTTTATTTTGAGTGAAATTAAGAAATACTCGTTAAAATTTGTTCAATTTTTCATTGGCAACAATGATTTTTTCGGTAACAAGATTTAAACAAATTATTACACATTATTTTTTATGAAGTACTTATTTCATCGAATTCTTTTACTCTTATCATAATTAGGATTCTTACACAAAAAAAAAGTTACACGTTATCAATGTTATGAATATGACAGGGTTACATAGTTTTTTTTTTTTTTTCAATAATCTATTGAGGAGACTGAATGTAAAAAGCAATCAAAAGCAAGATTATTGTTAAAAGTTTGGAAGGCAGAGAAAACGAGCGTTCTACTACTATACGACTGATGAAAGAAATTTTTTGGCCAAGATTTGAACAATTTACAAATTTCTTTTAGGAGGTAAAAATGGATTTATGGAGCTGAGCCCGAATGATGGGTAAGGATATAATTTACAAATCGCCCCATCCCTGGTGGAGCTTTGGATACGCTACCGGGGTAACGGTGACCACCCTTGCACTGTAAACATTTAACTGAAAATTTTATCAAAATTACGAGGAAAAGGTATGACGGAGCTATTTATTATAACCGTTATAGGTTCCAGAGTAGGTTTCAACTGTCATTATTATAGGTTTAACTTAATGAGCTTTTAAATTGAAGTCAAAGCTACGAAACGTTTTAGACTCGGTTTACATTTTTTACCTTTTGACACTTTATACAATGCTCGTGCGTTTTAACATTTAAATATCTCCATCGCTCTTTTTAACGATCCAAAGTAATTGCACGGACCGTTCGAAAAATTTTCCAAAAAGAATTCGATTTTTTTCCATACACACAATACGTATAAAATTTAATCTTCGCCGTTGGTACACTAAAATCGGTTTTAACAATACGAATTTTAAATTTTTGACTTTTTTCAAACGAAAAATAGACAAGAGGTCGGCTAAGTTCAGCTATCCGAATTGTTAATACAGAGTCTTTCTTTATGGCTTTTGGTCGTTTTACCAAAATAAATTGAAAAATGTCGACGATTGTTTGCACACGTGAAGTATCCGCAAACTCGTCTATGTTTTCTAAGACTAATCAAAATTATCAAATGCTATATTATTCAAATATCAATCATTGTGATAATTTTTAAATAAAAATATCCAAAAACCAATTACGATTGTTTGATCGTACCTATTATTTTTTTGTTAACAATTCGAATTTTCTAAAAACGATAATTAATTAAAGTCATGTATAATAACTATATACACATTATATGTATATTAATTAATACATACATTTGTTTAGAAATATTGAATTTCTCGTCAATAAACGTGATTTTAACATTTCGCTTTAATAAATTACAAGGCAAATCAATTACTTAATAGTATGCGGTATAGAAGAGAAACAAATTGAGAGTGATTTATATCACATTTATATTATAATCACGAGTTTAGTGAAACCGTTTTTTCTATAAAACATTCGAGAATACATTAATTTCAAATAGGGGTTCTATTACGAATACGAATACACGTGACGTTTTCTTGATTCGGTTCCAACAGATAATTTTACAAATCTCGGCGTATTTATATAGAAAAAAAATAAAGCTAGACATAATTCGCACTATGGGTGGTATTCTTTCCTTTCCGGGTTAGTGTGTTGAATTTGCAAAAAAACAATAAATCACATTTTCTTCAATAAAATAATTCTGAGTGGATCAACGCTAAATTATCACGAAATTTCAAAAAGAAAACTTCTCACAAAAATATTTCCCATATAATATTGTGTACCTATCAGTTATCTATATTTAAATTTTTATAAAGTATATTTAAATACAAGTTTAAAAGCGCAGTTTTTGTCAAATTTTGAGAAGCTTTTCCTACGTTTTCAAGATACTATTGAAAATTTTGAAAAATTATCTCCAATCTCAGTCTTATTGAGCGAAATTTTGATTTAAAAATCTTCTGGTCGAAATTTTCAAGCATGTGAAAAAGGGTATACATGAAATAAATTAGAAAAAAATGTCATCGTTGTAAAACATTAGCTGCTTTACTCCACCCAGAATCTAAAATCCAAACGTTTTTCGAACCATGGACATTCTTCATGCCAAGTGTGGGATACTCTTGATGGGTGTGTTGAATATTTAATGAAACGATAATTTATAATATCTTCAGTTGTTAAATGATTTTGAGTGGACTTTTAGTGTATACTATGCAGGACTGTTGTAATCACATTTAAATTTAATATTTTCATATTCTAATTAATCGATACGGTTTTAATCACTAATTGAAAGACACGTTTTTTTTTTTTTTTTTTTTACAAAAGTAAATGACACTTAAATGCATAAAAAAATACCACTAATGTCATTTTCAAACTCAGTATCGACCGAAATATTACTGAATACTGCGAAAAATTCAGAATATTACACGATTATATACCCAACAATATAACCGCAGGGTGATTTTTCACCCGTTCTCAACACATTTTAGATTTTGAGCGGAGCGAAGGAGCTGGTGTTTTTGCAATGACGTTTATATTTTTTTATATGGGTTGTTGTAATTCCCACCCGACGAACACAGAAGCCGAAATCGAAGGCGCGCGCGCGACACACGTCCGGTCGAACCGATTTCACATCGCCGCGGCACACGCACGTCGTCGTGCATGATGTTATTGTAATGAATAATTTATGCACCTGTATAATAATTATAACACATGCCTCGTGGGGTAAATCCGGTGTCGTCGCTGCTGTAGTCGTGACTCCCCGGTACCAATGTGTATGTTATAGACACGGATATCCGACGTGCAAATGCCGGACCGCAAACTACATTAGCTCATAAGGGGTGGGTACAATAATCGTCCGGGCCCGACCGCCGACCGATAATAATCGACTTCCGTTAACCGCTCCCCTCATATCAACTTGGTACCACCGCGAGAGAACCGGAGAAAATCGAGAATAAAAATCGGTCCCAGGGAAACAGAAATTTCGGCCCAAAATTTAATTAAATTTTTTTTATATTATTAAACACACATACAATACAAAATACTTATTTTTAAGTAATTAAATATTGTTTTAACAAGTTAATAATATAAAAAATAAATGAGAAAAAAACATTTTGGAAATTTTTTTTTCTCATTTTCTAAAGGCGAGTCCGGTTTCAAAAATTTGCTGATCGAAACTTTTGGACCAGTATTTCCATACGAAAAGTTGTACACGGCAAAAAAAATAAAATAAACATCATTGTAAAAACATCGTTCAGAATCTAAAAAAATATATTAAATGAGACTTTTATTAAGTGAGGCGTCTAGTTTCAAAGCTAGCTATGAGCAATTTTCAAAATTTTTCAGAAACAAACAAAAAACGAAAATAACGTAAAATACTTGGTCTATAATTTTATAATAAATATCAAATCAAAGCTTTCAATGGTACATAATATACTGTATGTGAAAATATATTTTGTAAAAATATTATTACAATAGTTAAATTAATTTATAGTTTTGAAATGGCTGGTTTTGTTGTGAATTTAAGCATATGGCTGTTTTTGAAACCAACAATTTAGTTTTTTCACTTGTGGCTGGTTTTGAAATTAACCATGTGATTTTTGAAACAGACACTGGAAAATTTAAGAAATACAAAGCGTTTTGAATATAATTACCAAATAGTAAAAAATAATAACCAAATAGAACTTAATTACGGGGTTTCGATACTTAATTTCATGAAAATTGAAAAAATTCGACTACAATTACCAGAGCAGATAAAATCGTTAGATGGCTGGTTTTGATACTAACCACAATTTTCTGTCCTCGTTTAATATCGATTATATAGCGTTGTTCGATGTTCAATATTTTTACCAACTATATAAATAATATGTAATACAGTGTGAATATTTGGAAAATTAAAAAAAATCCATTTTTGAAAAAATGATCTTTTAGCTGATTTTTGGAAACTAGAGACTTAATCGAAGGTTAATGACGATCGTCGCTGCAGTGACAGTGTCTTATTCGGGTCGTTGGATCGAATAAATAATCCGTTTTGGCGTCTAGGCGATGACGGGAAAACAACTGCTGTCGATCAATTTATATTTTAATCACGAACGCGGACGTCTTGCGGTGAGTTTTCGACGCGATACACAAATACTATTTTATATACATAATATTATTCGTAAACGTATGTTCAACGCGGCGGCGGCGGCGTCGAGAGGTCGACGGAGCGAAACTCGTCATAATAACAATATTATTATTATTATTATTATTATTATTATTATGCAAATACCGAGTCATTACGAGGTAAACGCTTAACGCTAACGATGATGAATATCAACCAAAATTTGTGGCCATCGCGTGAGAAATTATTATCATCAATCGAATTTGTCGCGCGTGAATTAAACTAAATATTATCGACATTAATAATATAATATTCGTCGTCACTGCGTATCGTCATCCCCCCCCCCCGGGGGGGGGGGGGGGGGGGGGGGGGGGGGG
>JAIPRM010014698.1:0-10593 GCA_025469315.1 Stegophylla sp. TES_Ste_2020
GTACATATATAAAATGACTGAACAACGCTGCAATTAAGAAATTTCGGGGAGGGTTTGAACCCCTAAACCCCCCCCCCCCTTGTATACGTGCCTGGCAGAGATAATGTTTTCTCATAACAATATACTCAGATGGAACGTAACAACAATTTGCAAAGAATGTAGATAAATAGAAAAAAAAAAAAAAAAAAAAACGTTTTTTTGTTTACCAGTATTGCACAAAATAACAAAATCTCAACTGTTAAGTGATGTTATATCATTTTGAGAATTTATTTATCTAGATAATATTTTTAGCACAAATGAAACGATATTATTTATCTGAGATAAACATTTTTTTTTTTT
This sequence comes from Stegophylla sp. TES_Ste_2020, assembly GCA_025469315.1. Lineage (NCBI taxonomy): Eukaryota > Metazoa > Arthropoda > Insecta > Hemiptera > Aphididae > Stegophylla > Stegophylla sp. TES_Ste_2020. The sequence continues at coordinate 340 of JAIPRM010014698.1, forward strand.
TTTAATCTCATTTAGATAAGATAAAAAATAAAAAACGTTGTATCGAGATAATTTATCTGGATCAATCTCCTCCGATGTTATTATTCTCAACACTGTTCGCGAGTTGTGTCAAGTCATTTATTGGGCTTACACGCAACTTTTTCTTCACCCACAGGTATTACCGGATTACGGGTTTAGTTGAAAACCGCCGTTGTCGAACGCTTAGGAAATATTAAACGTTTATGGTATTGTCAAGTTGTGCTCGATATCGACTTTCGCACCTGTCCCCTGTATTAAATCGATGAATAAGTCAACGGGCGGATGAAAAAACAGTTTACCACTACGCGCGTACGAAAAAAAAAAAAAATAATAATAATAATAATAATAACATAATGGGAAAAATAGGATTTGAAGAAACGTCATTATACATATTATATATATATATATACGTACTTACGCGGGCAATAACTTTTTTTGGACAGGAAATAACACGAATACTGCGTAATCGTAGGTTTTCTCACTTCGACAATTCCGTCTCTGCACCTTCAACAAACAGCTGGTCGGCGGCAGTCGTCGATTAAACGATTTTCGGTTGTTTGACGACGAAACCCTAAACGCGAAATGTGTCTCACTGGGAATCTTCCCCGAGGAACGTCCCTGAGAACGGGGAATCGTCCAAAAAAATATTCCCGATCCTCTCGGCAATATTTTTTCGAAAAACATAATATTAATACCGTTGTTCTTGTCTTGCCGAATTTTGTTTTTCGTCACTTATAATACTGTTTATTACTAAGAAAATCGTGTAACTTTATTTTTGAAACGAAATATGCGCTTGGAAATATTATGAAGTAAGAAAACTGTGACCTTATGTGGTATAAGAGCTGTTTTTTGTTTGAATAAAAATAATAGGTACGATAATGGTGTACGAAATTTTGGTTTTTTTTTTTTTCATTTTATTTGAAATCTTTAAGTTGTAATTGATAATAAGTTAGTATTGAAAAAATTGTAAAGTCAAGACATGCAGTAACTCGTTTTTGAAAATCGATATGTTGTGTAAGAAATTATTAGAATGTGTCTGAGATGCAACTCGGATTAGTTTTACGTTTAATATCTCGTTGATTTATCTTACATTTGAAGTGTAAATTAATTTGAAATTACAAAGCAATCGTTTAAAATGAATTTCTTTTTACATGATAACTGATATTTAAAATATATATATATATATTACTCGAATTAGGTAATTTATATTATCAAACACATTATTATTAAAACATTTTTGATTCGCCCAAAAGTCCTTCTTTCGGGGTTTTCTGTTTGCTTTTCTCTAGTATAATATTTTCGTGTAAAAAATATTCACTATTTGAATTCTTTGAAACTATAAATTGTTATTGAATACAATGTTCCCCATACCGTTCCCGGTGTTGGGAATATTCCGGGGAATTTCCTGTAATTGAATTCCTGGGAATTTAATTGTACTACTAGTGTGTAGTGTAGTAGTGAGCCAATGTTCAGTGTAAGCCTAGTTTAAGTTAAATATCTAAAATAAAGTTAGAGACTAAAAATCACTTTTATACCTATTTTTTTTTTTTCAATTTCTGTTTCCCCGGGGCCGATTTTTATTCCCAGTTGGCCCCTGGGTTCGGTGTACTTATTAGTCGATCTCTTGGAAACTATTGTACAATGTATAGAGCAAACAATATTTAACGACTTAAAAATAAGTATTTTGTGTGTTAAATAAATAAAAATTTAATAAGATTTCGGACCGAAATTTCTGTTTCCCCGGGGCCGATTTTTATTCCCAGTTGGCCCCTGATATAAAACCGAATAACGTTAAACATTTAGTATATATTATTATAATTTTGCATTCTGTTGCAGCAGTGGCGTATTTAGGTTTGTTATTCGGGTGGTTTTGTGGGCCAAAACTACTGTTTGGAGAGCCTTAGCCCCCCCCCCTCCCATAGCCCTCTTTCAAATACGCCCCCGGGGTCGCGTTTATTTATTTCCTGTGGGCACGTCGATGATTTAACGACAGATCGGACCCGGCTTCGTTTAGTAGTCAACAAAATCGCGTTTGGATCGCGTTCAAATGTTTTTGAGGTCATCAGTTTTTCATTTTTTCCCGTTTTTTCGGTCGTACAGTATATTCACACGAGTCTATTATTTATAAGCGTTGTTGCATCACTACCCGGAGTTCGACAGAAATGGGAAACGTATTAAAATGTACACGACGACGGCGCGCGAGTATAATGTGCGTACTTTGCAAGTTTTTCCTTTCCTTGATAAAAAAAATATGAATTCGGAGAACTCTAACAATATAATTTTAGTAGTTTCTTTGTGAGCGCGCAAAAGAGAATTATTTCATACGTTTCGAGTTGTGTTAAAAAAAAAAAAAAAAACTCATATGTATTATAAACACATTTCTACAGCTCGGGGCACTATATGTACGTTATATATTGTATTCGGATCTCGTTCAAATCTAATTTTAACGTATATTTTATTGTTTCGTTTTATTTGTGAACAAAAATAAGTTCGTTTTCACATAGTATTCCGTTGTCTTCAAAAATATGTCACGGGGTAAGTGTGGTGGAGATGAGACGAGTGTTTAGAGAGAACGAATTAGTTTTTTTTGTAAAATCTGGTGTAATATTTAATGATGAAAAGAAAAAAAAATCAATACTTCAATGAATATTTTAGCTGAAAATGCAAACAGAATATAATACACATAGATATATCATTTGTAAAAATGTTTTTAATTAAAATCCTTGAGACATCTCAAAAACTTCAATTGAGCAATATGTACTTACTTTTGGCGTTTTGAAATTTTAATTTTTTTTTTTTTTTAATTTGCTTCATTTTTATTTTTTTACGACCCATATGATGTAGACTGACCGACAGTGACTTTTTTCTTTGAGAAAATTAATTAAAAAAAACTAAACGATTCCCTAGCATTGCGTTTTTCGAACTATTACATTAATAATAGTTTATTAATTATTAATATTAATGTATATTAATTAACCGTGGTATTCGTGGTAACCGTGGTACACATGGTGCACAATAGTCAAATTTTTAATATAATTAGACGATTATGTGAGAAATGTTTTTTGGCGCGAGAAAAATTGAAATATGTGAATAAAAAAGTGTTTGAAAATTTTTTTCCAACACTTATTTTTCCTGTTCTCGGTTAATAATGGGTTACAAAGCTGGCGTAGTACAAAATATTTTCTTTTTCGTCTCATATTAATAAATTTTAAAATTTTTAATTAAGTTCGTCCTACTGAAGCTCAACTCAACATTTTTCTTTTTGAAGAAATTTTTTTATCTTTTTTTAAATTCTATACAAAGTGAAAAAGCTAGTGATTTGACAATGATGTTAATTTTTTTCCTCTTTGAACACTTTTTTGAATTGAAATAATTATTGTCCAAAAGTTTCGATCACCAACTTTTTGGAACCAGATTCGTCTCTAGTCGGTACTTTGAAGGGGTCATTTTTTGAATTTCTCAATTCTTCATCAAAAATAAAGTGAAATAAAGTATAGACAGACATACTTCGCACCACGGATATTCTTCGCTCTTCGGGTCACATACTCTCGGTGAGTGTGCGGAAAATGAAGACTATTTTTTATATAATATTGTTCTTTATATTATTAACGCCCTTCGTTCAAAATCGTCTTATTATCGAATAAATGATTTATCGTTTCTTTAAAATACTACATCACACCCACTGAGAGTATCTGACCGGCGAATCGAAGAATATCCGTGGTGCTAAGTATGTCCATAGGCGTAAATTCGCCTCGTTAATTGGGAGGGGGGAACTAGATATTTTTTTTTATAAATTAAGGGATGGTCCTTCCCTATCCTAACTATAATCTATTATATATTATCTACTTTGGAAATGGATTATTTTGATTTTTAAAAAAAAAAAAAAAATCCAACAGTGAAACGGATATTTAAAAAAAAAAAAAAAAAAACGATTACGGAATTTCGGGGGCTCTATGAACGTTTTTAGGGTGACTAAGCCCCTCTAAGTCCCTCCCACATTATTAATTGACGCCCTACGCTCTCGGGGTGTTTAACGTATATACGAATATCAATCATGTTTTATATTATTATTAAAATAATAATTATTGTTATAAAATATTATTATTATTATTATTATTATTATTGTTTGGATATTCCGACGCGTTGATGCGATGGAATTGTCGCGCGGAGAGGGGGGCGCGTGACCTTTACGGTTTTTGAGATTTCACAAAGAAACCAGAGATCGCGTGCGGTTAGCAATTATTAAAAGCAGGGATACGCTTGAACGCAATAAAAACGTATAGGGGAAATGTCTCGGGGATTAACGACGGCGAACGCGTTCGATGCGCCGCGGCATATTGTTTCTGTTAAATGTCGGCGGGCGCACCGCGGACACGACGAGGATTACCGCAGAGGGGAGGTTAACATAACACACACGCGACAGAGTGTTAAATAATAATTATTAGTGTTTCGATGGACATTTTTCGTAATTAATTTCAACGAAAACGCGTCTCCGTTTAACGTTATTTTACGGCGCAAAATATCCCCCCTCCCGGCGCGGGAAGGTGGGGGGCGTGCGCAAAACAATTGATAGTGTTTCATATTTTATTATGATTATTATTATTATTATTATTATTATTATTAAAGAAGCAATTATTATGGATTACCAGGTTTAAATTTTCATTCGAGTTTTCGGTTTTCGATTCCGAGCAATAATATTTACTTTACTCGGACGTAAGTACTAGAATACGTATTGTTATTACACTAACAGTGTTGAGAACGGATACTGGGGAGAATTTATCCCGTCTAGGTGAGATATTTTGTATTATAATTGGGGCCCGGATTTCAATGCGAAATGCATATTTTTTTTTTTTTTTTTTTTGGATGATTTTAGGAAATGGCTTTCCAAACAATAAAATTTGTTTCGCGTTGACAGACACCTCAAAACTAAAACTTTTATTTTGCATATTTCGATTTCGTTTTTTTTTTCATTTTTCCAGTCTTTTTATTCGTTTTAACGCATACTCGAACAATAATCCTACAATTTGAATTTATAATATATGTACATTAAACAAGTCAATAAAATTTAAATTTAGCTAATTAAAAATATTATTATCCATGTGCTCTTTGGTTTTTTCCTTAATAATATCTATGAAAATCTCTGTAATTGCTATGAAGTTTGAATCTTATATTTAATTGTGGTCACCTCGACAGACGGCAAATAGTAAAATAAATCAAAACATTAAAATGTATATAGGACCTTTTTCAGTGGATTTTCGCAATTAAATGCAATTTCCGAGGGAAGATAGAAATTTTTTAATGGCATTTTTGACTGTTCTTTAGAGCGTTTTTCGAGGATTTTTAGTGCATTTAAATCCGGGCCCTAGTTATAATAGTTTTATACAAAAATCTATCCGCATACATACAAAAAGATAAAATATACATTTTACATATTTTATCTAGACAGTACACGGATAATCTGGCTATATTATTTGTCCTGCTGATAAGATAATACGGGATAAAATCAGTTTTCGATTTATTCTGAGTGGAGCGAAGAAACTATAGTGTATTCGCAAATGATGTTTAATTTTATTTTTTTTTTATCGTTTTTTTTTTTTTTTTTTCACTTTTTCGTATAAAAAAACTTTTTCAAAAGTTTCCATCCACCGCTTTTTGAATCAAAATTTTGTCAATACGATATTTCAAGTGGTTATTTTTCGAAATTTTTCACAAAATTCGGCGAAACTTCGCAAAACTCGATAAAAACGCATTTCTTTATAACAAAATAAGTTTTATAGAACAACGATTATTATTCACGAGAAATTAATACTTTTTCGTGATTAAAATCAAATTTATCTGGATAACGGAATATACTACCGAAGATAACCGTTAGACAATTTGCACAAAGTGTATATAGAAGAGTGTTTTTTCAACTAGATAAATTAATTTCAAAAAAAAGTCTCAACACGTTACAGAAAACATTAGGCGTACAAAGTTATTTCAGATACACGAATGCATCATGATTTCACAAATATTTTAGACTAAAAACGTGACTGCATTCTGTTCCCTCTTTGTCCTAATTTATCAAAACAATATTCAGATATCTACCCATTTCGTCTGTGATTGGATTTATGTTCAAGTATTTGCGTTACTCACAACTCTCTATGAAAAACAATGCCACTTTACCTTCGGTATAATAAACAAACTCTTTAAAAAAAAAAAAAAAAAAAAAAAAAAAAAAAAAAAAATTTAATTTTATTACCAATTAAGGAATACCTTTTGAATCTGTTCGTATTTAGGTCACTGTGTAAATTTCGATGTGAATTATTATATTGAAAAGTTTTTCACTATAGAAGATTTTGTTTCGAAATGACATAATATTTTATTTGAAATAACCTCTTTGTGGTTGCGGTTTAAAAAGCTCCGAAAGTTTCATAGAGCGCCGCGTGTTGATTGTAAAATAGGACGCAGGTGGTGGAATACCTAAAGATTATTCCCCTCCGAGGACGACGTTGTGTAGTAGTCACGGGGAATTATTATTAAAAACTACAATAACCCGTTTAAATATTTTTTGAATGAAATTTATTGAATGAAATTCGAATGATAACGGGAAAAAAAAAAAAACAAAAACAAAATACGTCAATAAAAATGTCATTTGCTGTGAATAGCAAAAAATAAATAAATAACAAGATGAAATTAATTTATGTGTATGATGCACTTTTCCACGTATATTGGCAAAGTCGAGCAAAGAGAACTAAAATGTATCTAGAAAAATATAAATCTAAATTAATGTAATATGTTATCTACATTTATAATTCTTAAATAAAAGATAACTGTAATTAATCTAGATAAACGAAAAGACGAATTTTTACATTTATTTCTTGTTGTGGTGGAATACGGTTTAAAAAATCATTGATTTAACGGAATAATAACATAAAACAACAAAATCGATAAAGTCATAATGATAAGCAAAAGTATTATTTGTAAAAATAGACACCTGACAATGAAAAGTCTATTTTTTTTTTTTTTTTTTTTTGTAGACAACTACTGGAAAAACCCTAAAAAATTTCTAAAATGTAAATCATAATTAAATATTCACTTGAATGTTGGTTTGCGAATTCGACCCGACTCTATTCAGCAATATTTAATACTTTAATATTTTTTTATTTACATTGAAAATATTGTTTTTGAAATTTATCTAACTAGATAATATTTATTAGTTAAGATGATACAATTTTTTTTTTTTTTTTTTTATTCAGATAAATTTATTTCATTATTTTGTTGAAATCTAGTCGTGATATTGTCATAGGCGCCCGGAGAGGGGGGCAAGATGGGGCATTTGCCCCCCTCTGGACTTTTCAAAATTGCTTTTAACTATTAAAATTATATAGACACTCGTAGATAAATAAATATATTATAGCTACTCTAAGTGTATAGATTTATTAATTTTATTTAGTCAAAATAATTAAAAAAAAAAACAGTACATTCGTTTTGCAGATTATCGTGGTAACAAAAAATATAGCTCAGAATTTAATGCAGTAAAGGTCCTTGAAGAATGCACTTTAAATTTCAAAAAAATCAATTAAAATTCCGAAAAAAAAAATTTTGTATACCTTTCACGTAGAATGCCAACAAATTATTCGTATATAATCTTCCTTAAATTTACACAAAAATCCAAATTTAAAAATCCAATAAACTGTTGTCTTATTAACGAGAAAATTCGCATTTTAATGTTTATATATATGTATATGTTTTACATTTATAATAAAAACCATTGAATTTATTTAAGTAATGAGTGAAAATTAATAATTATTATAAACAATTGATTGAATTTGAATTGATTTGACTGTGGTTAGGTTAGGAATTTGATTATCGATGGAATTTTATAAAAAAAAAAAAAAGAAATATCCTGAAGTTGATTAAAAAAAGAAAAATAATTACATAACACGATAAGAAATTACATTTCCGAAACCGAAAAGGTACGTAAATAATCGCTTAATAATAATTACTAATTATAAGAAAAAAAAAAAAAATGTAATTTCCTACAAATTCTCAGCCCCAGCGATAAATATCATAAAATTCTAATTTATTTTGTAATACTGTAGTTTTTCGGTTTTATGAATTATCACGCCCCTCCCTGATAAAGTTCCTTCCGGCGCCCGTGGATGTTGTTATACGTAATATAATTTAATAAACACAATATTAATAATTTGGTCATAATATTATTATATCAATACAAACTCGAGGCTCAGAGTTCGTGGTAAATAATTATTATCGTCCCGCCGCGTGCGAGGTATATTATATTTTTCGAAAAAATATTTATTCAACGATAACCGCGTTCGGTTAATAATAATAATAATAATAATAATAATAATAATAATAATAATACGAATAGTGTGGAAAGGCACACCACCACACTCTCTTTTGCTTGTTCGCCGTATATATATTTCTTCATATTATTATTATCCGAGTAGTTGGCGAATATAATAATATTCGATAAATAATATGCGCGCGCGTTTTCCGTTTGGATGTGACGTCAAATCAAACGAGGGAATGTGTTTTTCCGGTAGTTTTCAATATTTGAAAAACGCCGCCGCCGCCGCCGATCAATACTCGCCCGGTGTAATAACACAATGTCTGTGTCGAAATTATTATACGTGCGTGTAATGCGTTTGAAATTCGTCACGTTTTCGTGACAGGACGAAATAATGCAGAAAAAAAAAAAATATGCTCTTCTAAAAACTCATAAAAGGTAAGGAAGAACTATATTATAAAAAGTAAAATAAAAATTGTACCGAAAAGTAAGAAAGAAAAAGAAAAGAGGACCCTCTTCACACCTCTGGAAGGCTGTAGTCGATTCGCACCAAAATTGACCCGAAATATATAAAACATGTGTAATTTGCACCATTTTTTTTTTTTTTTTTAAATGCGTTTTGTAATTTGCACCAAAATAAGAGTATGTAATTTTCACCGCCCACAGGTAGTAAGCAATGGGAATTGTAATTTGCACCAAAATTGAAATCGATTAGTTTAGTTAGTTTCTGTGTACAACTTTTCGTACGGAAATACTTGTCCAATTTTTTGAATTTCTCAATTCTTTAATTTTTTTTTTTTTTTTCGAAAAAACATAAATAATGTATAATGTATTGTTACAATATTAGAAATGCTGTGGCTGGAATGGGAAGGCTATCAATTGATAGGCCTATTTGATGAAATATGACTTCTTTTGATAATCTTTAGTGAACTGATATCATACAGGAATTATTGGTGGATACTGGACAAGAAAAAATTTACAAGGATTATGATGCATTAGAACATGGTTGTTGTCAATTTGCATCCGACAATCGGACGTAAAACGTCAAAATATTACCAGATAAGGTGAAAAATCCCGAAAAAATATTATTATTGTCATTCGTGTTCATCTAGTCTTGACGTCAACGAGGATATCCAGGAATAATAGTGTCGATGTTATACTAATGATACTATCGAAAAAATAATCGATTTTAATTTTGGTGCAAATTACAATTCCTATTTCTTACTACCTGAGGAGGATGGTGCACATTATATACCCTTATTTTGGTGCAAATTACAAACGCTACTTTCGACTACCTACATTGGTGCAAATTACAAACTCCCCTTTGGAGAACACTTGCGCTTCGGTCGCGGTACTCTTGGTGGGTGTATTGAATTTTAAAGAAACGATAAATAATTTCTTTAATTTAGTAGTTTAGTCTTTCCTTACACTTGTATAATAACTGGTATTCGTACGAGTATAATATTATCATAATAAACGTGTATATTAATTACCCCCTTTAATTTTTTATTATTTTTTTTTTTTTTGTTATTAGGTCAACGGAAAATGGGGATTGCCTCCGTTTGTTTGTGACTTCTACATAGCGATGGACGTGATTTGTAGTACATCGTCCATATTCAATTTGGTGGCAATCAGTATAGACAGGTAATTATATTTATGTTAATACGTCATGACTGACGATTATTATTTCGCCCCACACAATACTTGTCAAATAACAGTAAAGTATGTAATACGAGTCGTCAATTATTATTATCGCTCCGAAGTCTATGAATTAATAATAATTCTCAAAACGAAAGAAAACGTTATGTCATTATAATATTACTATGCAAGTACGAATTACAATTACAATTAGCTATAAATATATATATATATATATTTTATTTTTGAGAACTACATAATAGCTGTCAAAAAAAAAAAGCCAGACATACTTCGCACGATGGGTG
>JAIPRM010014699.1:0-10592 GCA_025469315.1 Stegophylla sp. TES_Ste_2020
TTGAGAAATTCTATAAATTACCTTTCTAAAGTACAATCTAGAGGTAAATCCGGTTTCAAAAAGTTACTGATCGAAACTTTTGAACAAGTATTTCCATACGAAAAGTTGTACACAGAAAAAAAAAATATTAAAATAAACATCATAGTAAAAACACTAAAAATGACTAAATATATATACTTATATGTACTTATAAGTACCAATTTTACTTATGCACTAATAAATAGCTAAATATGCAAAAAAAATATGCAATTAAATGTATATATTTTAATTATCTAATTGTAAGCTTTTCACTTTAGGTATTTTAGACGATTTTAACATAACTGTTTCACGCGTACTAAACAATGTAGCCGATGTAGGTATACTACGAAATGGAAACTAACTGAACTAAAAGCTATAACTGGTAAATTCTAATAGCATAATGTTTTAAGATAAATATTATTGTTACATTAGGCTAGTTATGTCGAACTTTGTACATTTATATATATATATCTTCGATTAGCAATACAGAATTCCTGGCAATAAACAAGTGATAACTTTAATATAACTTGTTTAAAATACAGATAACAGATAATATACAAATTTAAATTGTTTTATTTGCTACTTTGTATCGAAAAACATGAATTTAGAAAAAACCTGAATACTTAAAATTGAAAAATATGCAAATATATGGAAAAAAACTTTGATATGCGAATTTAGATGTTATAAAACAAATTTCTATCCAAGAATAAAATATATAATAGGACAAACTAAAAAAATATGCAAAGTCATAATCATCTTAACCCTAATAAAAACTTTATGTAAGTCTAATTAAGAAATCATCGTCAATGGCAAATATATAAATTCATCTAGGTCTGACTAGGTATACATATTTTAATAATTTAAAATTATTTGGGTTTTGTTGTACTTTGTACCTTAATGTCCCCATAGTCAAATTTGGAAGAGGATTAAAATTAAATTTTAATTATTATTTCATTTTATAATAAATAAAATTGTATGATGCATGGAAACTAATTTAAAAAAAAAATGTTGTTGGGGGGGTATCATGATTTTATAGGGTTTCGTTTTTTTTAATTTTTAAAAATTAATTAAATTAAAGAAGACTATGGAATTTTGTCACTACTCAGCACCTTCCAAAAAAAATTGTGAATACGCAACTGCTTCACTGACATATTACCACGGGGTGAAAATGATAATTTTTGCATAGGTACCTTAAAATATCGATTTCAAATCAAATGAAACTAGAAATATGTTTTTAGATTCTGGGTGAAGTGTAAGTTTATGTTTTTACAATGATGTTAATTTTTTTTTTCTCTTTCTGTAAATACTTTTTCATATAAAAATACTTGTCAAAAGTTTCGATCAGTATCTCTATAGATCCCGAATCACGCCCAGGTACTTTAATGAAGTAATTTTTTCAACTTCTCAATACTTTTTTCGATAATGTGTAAAATCTGTTGAAAAATTTAAAAAACCGCAAAATATGAATTTACCGGAATTTATGTAAAATTGAAAATTGATTTTTAAAATAACTTCAAAAATAAAAAGCGGGACATACTTCGCACGACGGGTGGGATTCTTTGACGGGTGTATTGAATTTTAAAGAAACGATAAATCATTTCTTCAATAAAACGATTCTGAACGAGGGAAGTTAATAATATAAAGAAGGAAGTTAATACTATAAATATAAAATAGTAGGTTAGATACTGTTATTTAATAGTGTAAACATATACATATACATATAACAGTGTATACATATACATGGCAGTCCGTGTAATAAGTGACAACTGATAAGGCGTTGTGGCTCTGAGAAATGTATTTGGGCGGCAGCCTAAAGGCCACACCGTAATTACCGACTTGTATCATATTAAATTTAGCGTCGAAAAATACGTACGATAAGATAAGCGAATAACAAATACCTTTTAGTGTCCGTACTTTCTTTGAGTTTTTTTCAATCTTACCCTTGTAAAATATTTAATTCTCTGTCCGTAAGAAATTTTATTACACCAAAATATTCGCTATGAAATTTTCTATCTAGACATCAAATTTCAAAATAATCGGTCGAACTTATTTTCTTTTATGTACGTTAAAGTGCGTGATTTTAGGTATAACTAACAAATTCAGTCGAAATTCTAACTTCAAACAGTTATAAAAAAAAAATTGACCAACGATTTTTGAGATTTTTTCAGGTCAAGTAGACATATATGTCAGTGAGGTAATATTAAATTTTCAAGTCTTAATGTCAAAAATCAAAAATTTTATTTCATAAAAACTAACAAAAATGAGATATTTCTGAAATTTTCAAAATGCTGTACTTAACTCAAAATTGATCAAATCTTTTTGAAATTTTTACGAATTGTTCTCGTCATTATTTTTAGTGGTTGGTGAAAATTTCAAGTCCTTTGCTGCATCATTTTAGAAGTTATGTCAAAAAGTAATTTTCAATTTTACGGAAATCATAAGTAAACTTTTTTTCTTTATACGAGTTTGAAATTTGAATTTACAAGAAAGTTTATACTTTACTTTACTTTACTTTTTTTTATTTAATAAGTAAAGAAAAGAGATAAAATTAATAATAAATAAAGTGTTAAAAAAATTTCCAAAATTTTTTTTCATTTAAATTTTCATAAAGTTTGGATCGATAATAATAAAATATAAACATCATAATAAAATAAAGTGGCTCCAATTATCGTTAATCAACATTTATGCACTATAACATAATTAGTACTATTGTTTATCGTGGTACCTCTAGTCAGTTACGGTTAAAAAAAAGTGCAAAATATTTAGTTTGACAGGTAACATCCGAATCTGGCGCTAACTTGAGGCAAATTCGGTTTCAAAAAGTTACTGATCGATACAGAAAAAACAATAAATATCATTGTAATGACACTAGCTTCTTTATTTCGTTCAGAATACATTAAAAACATTAAACAACTTCTAATTAGTTACCAAGGTATTTTTTCATTATTTATTTGGTAATAGTACCTAAATTTGTCAACAAACTTAGATTAGGTTTTAAAATTTAAAATTAATGTATAGTAAAGAATAAACAAGAAAGCCGGACAAAACTATATTTAATAAATAACTAGTTTTCAGGTTGTTACAAAAATTACGCGCGGGTTTGGCCAACTCGTATAGCCTACCCAAGTTGTACGAAAAATCCAATATTGTTAATTGGTATTAAACAATAAGTATTAATTATATTGCGAGAAATTGCTAGTCCATTCCCGAAATTTGTAAGTGACCCAATATTCTCAATGTTCTTGTAGGATAACTTTTTTTAGTGTGAAGTTGGTCGATCCAAGTTTGTCCACGAATTCGAAATAATTACTAAAATGCGGTTAGGTAGTAATTTGCGAAAAATTGCGAAGACATTCCTGAAATTTACGAGTTATTTTTAAAATAAATACATACGGATTGGCCAACTTGATATTGCCCACCCAAAAAGCCGTAAAGATTTGTGTGGTCCCGATCAAAATATGTCACAATTTGTTAGAATGTTAGATTATACTTTTTTATTTATAATAATAATTAGCATGCATTATAATTAATTATGTATTTTCATGCATACATAGAGACCTATTATATTTAATTACTTTATAAATATTTAAATTCTTTATTATGAATAAATTTGTTATAATATGATATTTCCTAAAAGATATTCTGCTCTTAAATTTAAATATAAGATGTTTAAGATCTTGTACCTATATATTTAAACGCTATAATATAATTAATGTTCTTTTTAGTGCGCAATATTGTCTATTTAGACAATATTGCTTCTATTAGGACATAGACAGCAAAATATGCGAGTACGACGTTCTCTTAATAAATAAATAAATAACTATTATGGATTGTAAGGATGAAATGGAATTGTAGAATTAATGGATTGTAATGGAATGTAGCTATAAAATATATAATTATTCTATTGAAATGTACCTATAAAAAATCAAATTTGCTAGACAATAGAATCTAATACTACTATCTAAAGCTTAGATATAGTAAGTTATAACCAACTATAAATTAAATAATAATCTTTAAAATAATCTTATGTAAAGTTAGTTAATAATTTACAAAATGTTTTTTTACAAAACTTATCTGTTAGGTACAAAAAATTTAAAATTGTTATAAAACAATAAATATTAATTTGCAGAAATTTGTGATTCCATTTCTGAAATTGGCAAGTGACCCATTTACCATGTACAATTATTTTTTAAATTTGAGGTTTACCTACAATTTCAAAATTAGTATCATATAATACGTTTTAAATTGCAAGGACGGTTCCGAAATTTGTGAGTTATTTAAAAAAAATGTACAAACCGGGGATTTCACGTAGCACACTCATGCTGCGAGATAAACACGAAATTGGTGTGAAACTGTTGCATTGGATATAATGCCATGTGTCGTTCAGTTGTATCAATGACATAATTAAAAAATGGTACCATTAATAATAATTATTTGTTTGATCACGAAAAAAAAAAGATGTGATTTTATAATATGAAATTAAATTATTATTATTTAGACAAGATAATGTATCTGAACACTTTGGCACAATTTCAATTTTTTTAGATAAGGTTCAGTATTTAAAATATTTACTATATTATGTAAAAGACCCGTAATTTTTAGTTCGTTTTTATTTCAAAAGTAGAAAAATTAATTTGTCTATGTACTTTACTTGATAAACAAAATTATATATATAAAAAAAAAAATTTGAGTCGTATTACTATCAGTTTCAACAGATATGGAAGATGTACCATCTGTATCAACGTTCCCAGCATCAAGGGACTTCTTTAACAGCTGAATACAGGGACGCCCAGTGGAAGGGGACAGTAGTGGCCATTGCCACTCCTGAGATTTTTCATTTGGAATTTTTTTCACATTCTTAATGCCTCTATTTTTTACATGCCTATGCAAAACATTTGGTATGAGTGGCATACAGATATTACTATATAAACATAATATAGTAAGTAGTGATATAGAGTGTGAAGTAAGGTACAATCAGGGACAGTGTTGTCGTTTTTCAATAATATATGTAATTTACATTATACTGTTCCACCACGATTATAATTATTCATAGACTATCTATATTAATGATTGTATATATTATATACACAGTACACACACACACACACATATATGTATATATATATATACTATGTGGTATAATAATAATTTAAAACAGCCATTTATGGACAGAAATAGACATATTTCAACAACATCAATTAATTTTATCATCATATTGCAGCACTTTATGTTGTTTAAAGACATGGATTAGAAATAGAATGGGAAATAAACGACTAAGTAGCCTAGGGTTGATTAATATTCACCATAAAATGTATGATGATGAAGAATTTTTCGAACAACAAATTCGAGGTTCTGTTATTCTGTTATTTGCATCTAACAAATGAAGTTTGTCCTTACTTTTCGAAGACAATAATATAAAAATCAGTGACATAAAAAATTTCAAGTATCTTGATTAAATAAACTTGTTTTTTGTTCATAATTTACTATCCATTTTTTTTATAAGTTTTTGAACTAATAGTGTAATTTTATATCAAATTAAATCAGTGTTCTAGTTATACAATAACATATTTATGAGTATAATTAAGTATGGTTTGGCGGGGAATGGGGGGGGGGGGTGTAAATCTTCTGCAATGGCTTAAATTCACTTTTAATATTCTTGCCCCCCTCCTCGAGATACATTTCTGCGGGCGTCCCTGTAACGATTGGTAGAATATAATTAATAATAAAAAAAATAATTGGTTAATAAATTATTTCAGTAATATTGTACAAAAAAATTTTGAGGCCACAACAAATTTTAAATTAATAAAAACATTAAAATATCAACTCAGTATTGCCAGATTTTATTAATAAAAATAAATAAAAACAAGACAAATACAATAACAAATAGACAATGAATAATTGATTGACAAATAAAAAAAGCTATAGATCAAAGACAATAAAGACAAAATATATACATAAATTATATATAATTGTCATAGTATGTAAAATTATTTAGGTAATTTTGGGAATAAAGTAGATTAATATCTGAATAAATTTGTTATAATTAATAAATCTCACATTTAGTTATAAAATAATACACATAGAAATTTAATTGGTACGAATATATTGTAACCACAGTGAGTTCATTATATACAAATGTTATCTACCGATGTTTAAACTAAAATGTTTAAACATTATTATTATTATAATTATTAGAATATAAATTACAGTATCCTTTTCTCAATAGTTATGTATATTCTTGTTTTTTCTGGCAACACATTTGAAAAATAGGTTAATCTGAGTGTTCAAACTCTGGAACTAATCCCGATTGGGACATGTATGACTTATATGTCCCGGTACACCACAGTAATAACAGCAACGCTGTTCTACCTTTGGAAATTTTTTGCCCTCAGGGCAGTCACGAGTCAAGTGTCCAGTGACATTACAACGACGACAATGAGCTGAAAACTGTCCATCAGCGTTACTAAAACAAAATTATTAATATTAAAAATAAATTTATAAATAATAATAAAAATAAATATGTTATTGAACGAGATTGATTTAAAATAGATTATAAAAATTTATCATCATTTAGAATTCATCATTAATTAATATGATCATTTAATCTTATTTTATCTTTTGTTTTTATGCAGGCTCCACATACATAGGTAACACCATACATAACAAAAATTAATTATCATGGATATTCTAGGATAATTTAAGCGTAAATGGGAAAATGTTAATTATGAATACTTATTTATTAAATTGTTTTTGTTAATGTCATTAATAACTATATAATTAACTTAACAATTACCTGCTTTCCACACATTGTCTTGCGAAATGTCCTTCCTTGTTACAGTAATAACAAGTTAATTTGCTTCTGTTGTCCACATTTTCTACTTTTTTATTTGGACAATCACGATACATATGTCCTGCTTCTTGACAAGTAAAACACAATAGTTCACCAGTCACTTTAGAAACAGCCATTTGGGGACAATCACGAGCTAAATGACCAAGCCCATCACATCTACAATGGTAATAGTTAAATTTCATACTGTAATTTTAATTTTTGAAAATAACATATTATTCTTAATTTGGGCGATAAACAATATAAGATAACTACACAAACTAGCTCTGCTCACCACTTTGTATTATTAATTTTCGTGGGATGGAATTACACATACCGGACTAAAACTTAGGAGAGTAATTCTGATATTGCTTCCAGGTAGGATAGTTGTTTATATGTGATACAATACAAAACAAGACAATAAAATTAAATTTCATGTGGTGGAATAATGAAACTGAATAAAGGGGAGGATCGTTACTAGTAATCTGCATAATCCGGTTATGAAATTAAAAAAAAGTTAATAAATCAGTCCAGTTCAGTACATTTTTTTTTTAAAGAATTTAAGTCTGTACATGAATCAAACTATAATTATTACAGTTTAATCCAGTTTTACAAAAAAAGTTTTATCAGTTCAGACGGGTCTTACAATGTCGGATTGAACTGGACTAATCAGCTTTAGATCTCCACAAAAATATCTTTAGTCAAATAATCTTTAAAAAAAATATCTAAAAAAAAAAAAAAAAATTATAAAATAAAAATAATAAATATCTAAGATTAATATTATTAATAATATATCTTTGTGTATAAATGTTTATATTGAATGAAATAATTGTGAAAAACTAATTAAATAAATAAATTTAAAATATCAATTATAATTTAAAATTAAAAAATTAAGGGTAATCACTCTTATATACTTCAATGATGCATTTTCGTTATGTTCATTATCATTTTTAAATAACTAAAATTTGAAAAATTAGACACCAAAACTAATTTTTTTTAGTCCAAACTTAATGAAAATATTTTTACACGATACAAATTTGGATATTTTTTTCTTACACTTTTAGACTCTGAATAAAGTGAAAAAGCTAGTATTTTTACAATGATGTTTATTTATTTTTTTCTGTAAATACTTTTTTGTATGGATATACTTTCAAAATCGAATTTGCAAATAGTTAGTACTTTAGAGATGTCATTTTTTGAATATCTCAATTTCTTAATTCATCACTTTTAGATCCTGAACGAAGTGAAGAAGCTTATGATTTTACAATGATGTTTATTTTATTTTTCTCTTTCTGTGAACACTTTTTCGTATAGAAATACTTGTGCGAAAGTTTCGATCAGTATCTCTATAGAACCGGAATCACATCCAGATGGTACTTCAGAGAGGTAATTTTTCCAATTTCTCAATACTTCTTCCAAGCGCGGTGAAAAACGGCAAAATATGCAGTTACCGGCATTTTCGTAAAATTGAAAATTTCTTTTTACCATAACTTCTACAATAATGGAGCTAGAAACTTGAAACTTTCACCAACTACTAAAAACGATCAAAAGAATATTTTCAAACAATATCGAAATGATTTCATCAATTTTGAGTTAAGTACGGAATTTTGAAAATTTTGGAAATATCTCATTTTTTGTTAGTTTTTATGTAATAACATTTTTGATTTTTGATATTAAGACTTGAAAATTTAATATGATCTCACTGACATATGTGTCTAATTGATCTGAAAAAATCTCAAAAATCGATAGTCAACTTTTTTTTTTATACCCGTTTGAAGTTAGAATTTCTACTGAATTCGTTAGTTTTACTTAAAATTACGCACTTTAACGTACATATAAGAAAATTGGCTTAACCAATTAATTTCAAATTTGGTGTCCAGATAGAAAATTTCATTGCGAATATTTTGGGGCAACAAAATTTCTTACGGATAAAGAATTAAACATTTTACAAGGGTAAGACTGAAATAAAATCGAAGAAATTACAGACAGATATTGCGAAATATCTATATATTATAAGCATTTAATTACTGAAGGTTGATTATGTTTTATTGCATCTTATGTATTTTTCGATGCTGTATACGATGGTGTGAATTAAAATCCACATGCAACAATAGTTTTCTATCTATTTTATTCTATTTTGAAAATTCAATATTTTCGGTTATTAAACCGATTAACATTTAGGTGGCGCCACACGACGGCCCGCCTTAATCCGTGCGCACCTTAATCGTATCATCGGATTCCCAACATAATTATATATAATTATTTAAACTTTATACTACTATTATATAAACTATGCCGATAATTTTACAAAGGAATTCGTGTTTCATATTTATTAATAGCAACATACTCTTCAGTGTGTATAAAGGTTAACATACTATATATATGTATAACCCACTACGGTTTTAAATGTCCATGTACAGTGTACGGTATAGTTCGCACGTTGTTAGTTCGATGAACGACACACACTATCCATTTTGTCTTGTAAAATAAAGTATAAACAAGAAAGCGGGACATTCGTTGCATCACGGATATTCTTTGCTCTTCGGTTCAGATACTCTTGGAGAGTATATTGAAAATTATGACTATTATTGTTCTTTATATAATTAACTTCTTTCGTTCAGAATCGTCTTATTGAAGATGAATGATTTATCGTTTTTTAAAAATTATACACACCCTTCAAGAGTATCTGCCTTGAGGAGCGAAGAATATCCGTGGTGCGAAGGATGTCCAGCTTTCTTGTCTATACTTTACTTTTTCAATAAATTTTTTTCACCGTTCTTTATTTATATGTTAAAAAATAAAATAATGAAAAGTTAAAAGAAGTGAAGGAAAGTAAAGTAAAGTAAAGCAAAGACAAGTACATTTAACTACTTAAAGAGAAGTAAAGTTATGTAAAGTAACGAAGTGAAAAACAAAGTAAAGCAAAGATAAAGGAAGTATAAACAAGTAAGCTGGGCATATTCGCACGGGTGGTCACTCTTTAGATCAGTTACTTTTAATGGGTGTGAAGAAAATTATGTTTATTATTGTTCTTTATATAATTTACTTCCTTCGTTTAGAATTTTATTATTGCAAAAATGATTTATCGTTTCTTTAAAATACTATACACCGACATAGAGTGACCTAAGAAATGTAGAATACTCGTGATGTGAATTATGTCCGGCTGCCTCGTTTATACTTAACATATTTTTGCTTTACTTTATTTTACTTTACTTAAGTTTTATAAATTTACTTTATTTGTCTTTGCTTTACTCTTTATCTCTATTATTATTTATTTTTTTTAGATTTTGAACGAAGTGAAGAAGCTATTGTTTTTATAATGATGTTTATCTTTTTTTTTTTATTTATTTTTATTTTTATATTTTTCTATAAACACTTTTTTGTATAGAAATACTTAACCAAAAATTTCGATCAGCAACTTTTTGAATCCGGATTTGTCTCTAGTTGGTACTTAAGACAGATATTATTTTGAATTTTTCAATTCTTCTTCTTTTTTTTTCTTTTTTGAAAAAACAATCCAAAATTTTACCAAAAAGACTCGGAAACCATCATTTTTGAATCCAAACTTAATGAAAATATAAACATATATAGACAATAATATGAGAAACATTTTGGCACAAGAAAATTTTGATAATGTGACAAAAAACAAAAAAAAAATGGACATTTTTCTAACATTTTTTTTCTCATTAATTATTTTTCCCTTTTCTTTATTTATTAAAAAAAAAAAGCGGGACATATTTCGCACGAT
>JAIPRM010014700.1:0-10592 GCA_025469315.1 Stegophylla sp. TES_Ste_2020
TTCTTTGGAAAAAACTACCTAAAATTTGACGAAAATGACTCGAAAACCATCATTTTTTGATCAGAATTTTATGAAAATTTAAACATAGATAGAAAATCCTATAAAAAAGATTTTGGCGCAAGAAAATTTAGAAAATGTGAAAAAAAATGTTGGACATTTTTTTTTTCTTATATTATTAACTTCCTTCGTTCAGAATCGTTTTACTGCAGAAATGATTTATCGTTTCTTTAAAATTTAATACGCCCGTCAAGAGAATACCGCCCGTCGTGCGAAGTATGTCCGGCTTTTTTTAAATTGAAAATGACACCACGGAGCGGGATTTGAGTATAAATTTAGTTTGATAAAATTAATAATTTAATTAGCTCTTAATTAAAAGTGAAAAAACCTTTTTCTTTCGTGTTTATAATAGATATTTACTCACTAGCAAGTGAACTTAGAGCTAAAGCATAGGTGGAAATAGAGGGTTATTTGAAAAAGGCTAAGCCCCTAAAAATCAATCAAAGCCCTTCTCCAGATTTTTAATAAATTTCATAATGTTAGTACCATTAGTGGGTTCTAAATCAAACAAATAAATATTTTAGCCCCCCCCCCTACAGATATTGTTATTCTTAATCTGCCAATGGAGAGAGTGAGTGACAAAAGAGAGAACGAGAAAGGTTTGCTCATTCCAATGAAACAATATTATTATCAAAAAATAAAATGTGTAAACAAATATTTTATACACTGGCGTATATTCGGGTTATTCAGACGGTGATGATATTATTATGCACGTACGACGTAATATAAACGCGTATTAATAATAATATTATAATTATCATTTAATCGCAGCATTCACCGCGCACTGGAACGATTCCAACTACACACATTCCACGAGACGAATACCACAGATGGGTACTGGTATGTACCTACAACCTACTCGACCTACTTGAAGCTGATCGGGAAATCCAAAAGGGGATGTCGGTTTCTATAATAAAGCACGAGTGAATTTCTAATAATTTCACTAGCCTTGTTTTTGTCCTACACACAGTTTCCTACATTTACATAACATTTTGCGATTAGTTAGATTAACAAATCGAGTCCACATGAATTATTGAACAAAATGTATCATTTATATTCGATGCAATTAAATTAAAAAATTTAAAACTTTTGACACAAATTAATAAATAAACAAAACAGTTGATAATGATAGGTTCCCACGATACAATTAATTTTAATGTTGCACAAAAGTAGCACACATTTACATATTCTTCTTCTTCTTCTTCACTGGCATTTACAACTCTATTAGAGTATTATTAAAATTATTTATGTATATTTTATGTATATTTTCAAAATGCATAATATACATCTTTTCTGCATATTTTATAAATACTTTTCATTGTTAACACAAAAAATCAAATTCCATATATATCTCGTGTATAATATATTATGTATAAAAAAGTGAACATTATTAACGATTGAGAATAATATTATTCAAATTCAAAGTAGATATTGATATTGTATGATATCCAATGTCATTTTTTATAGAATGTACTAAATGGTTGGTTTTTATTGGCAGCATATAATTTAATGAAATCCAAAGAACAATAAAACCACAATATGCTTAACCAAAATAAAATAAATTAACAGTTATAGAATTTTTGATTTTCAAACATTAATACACACTGAATACGAAACGGACCACATTATGTTGTTCAATGTTCTATTTAAAAAATAAGACTGAAGTACCGCTCGTAATCGTTTTAATGAAAAAATTATCAATCGTTTTTTATTTTATTTTTTTTTATATACCTACGAAAAAAGTATTCCACCCGAGGAGCGAAGCTTACCCACGATGCGTTCGACTTTGTATTTTATATAATCTCTTTTCATCTAATAACACTATTCGCCAACAGCTATTCAAACGTATTCTACGTGTGGAGATTTTATGATTAAACGTGGTGACTGTGTTTTGTTGAAATTCTGTAATGTAAGACCGTTATTATTGCTGCAGTTACACCCTTATTTTGGATGACTGGAACTCCCGCCACTGTGCAGGATATCCGCCCGCACTGATCCGGTCTGGGGAAGTGTGTAACGGAAGCGGCGTAGGGCTCGTGCATATTACACGTAGATCTATGACAATAAATAATGTATATTATTATTATCAATATAATCTCGATCACTGCACGGTTTCCGTTTCGCCACGTCGGAGGTTTCATAATCGATTTCAATTAAATATATCGAACAGATTATTATTTTGAAAATGCTTTTTTTTTTTTTTTTGCCACCTTCAAAGGCACTCACAAGAAATTTATCGTGAGGGTGGGGTGAGACACATTGAAATAAATCCTCAAAAACTCGGTTAAAATGACGAGCAAACCGATGTCAACGTTGAAATCATTATCGAAAACTAAAAATTCCAAAACTGGTATAAAATATAAAAAAAAAAAAAAAGAAGAAAAACCTATTATTAAAGTTTAAAATATAATCGAATAAGATAAAAACGAATTTCCAAATTTGAAAACTGATCACCAAAGTACTGATTTCCAAAATTGAAAACGAACGCAAACAAAAGGCAAAATTCTATATTCAAAATTGACAATACATTTTTTTTTTTTTATAACGAATTCGTCGTGTCAAAATCCCCGGCCCCGAAATTGGTAAATTAGGCATCATTGTTCAAAAATAATTTCAGCTCAAAGACAAAATTCAGCTGAAGAAATGAAAAACCAAATCGATTTTGAAAACCAATAGAAATATATTCACATCGACAGCTAAAAATTTAAACACCAGTGTTAAAAATTCAAAATAAAATAAAATTATTGTAATCAATGGAACAGATGTACAAAATATAAAAATGGAATTGAAACCATTATTCCAAATTGAAAGCAAAGACAAAAATTTCAAAATCCGATTATTTAAATCAAAATTTGATTTATCCAGTTCAAGTTCTGCAAAAAAATAAAGTATCAGAAGAAAGATTATTCATTTCAAATATCAATATTTAAATATATTTATTTCATTAAGATTAAAACTTTTTATTTTTTTTAAATGAAAATGCCGACGAAACGTTAATAACATTAATAACGTTTAATTTAATTTTCTGGCGATCCAGTGTGGGATTAATGTCTCATCTTACCCTCACCCACGACCACCACGAATATAATATTATTTATAAGTGCATCTTCAGCTATTTACGGTGCTCGCACTCAGTTGTATTCAATAATATATATTGTGCTGAAATCTGGCGGACGAATTGACCGCCACGTTGTGGCGACTACATTAGATGATAATAATAATATTGTAATTACCAATAATTGGCTAGTTTTAAAACCGTTCCCGGAAATGTGACAAAAACTTTTAGTATGAATTAAAATGTAAAATTCAAATTATTTTTTAATTCTAAGAAACTTGTAGTTTCATAATGATGTTTATTTTTATCTTTTTAGATTCTGAACGGAGTGAAGAAGCTTATGATTTTACAAAGATGTTTATTTTATTTTTTTTCATTTTTTCTCTTTTTGTGAATACTTTTTTTTCTTTGTGTCTTTTTATTATTATTATTATTATGAAAAACATTTTTCGTTATGTAAAAATACTAGTCCAAAAATTGTATACAGTAAGTTTTTCACAAATCACTCACAAATGGTACTTAAAAGAAATCGTTTTATAAAACTCTTCAACACATTTTAAAAAAAACGAGGAAAATTTCTTAAACATATTTTGTAAAAACAGCAAAATATACCGTAAACGAGATTTCATCAATTTCACTGTAACACCAAAACAAAATAGGACTAGAAACTCAAAATTTTTTAATAATTATCAATAATATAGTGATATGCGAAAATTTGTGTACACATGAAAAAAAAAAATAATAATAACTACTTCATTTGGAATCTAAAAAATTAACATTAAGAAAAAAAAGAAGAGGGGCCAACGGACACGCAGTGTTCCCAAGCGGTCACCCATCTAAGTACTACCAACTACGCCCGACGTTGCTTAACATCAGTGATCGGACGAGAACTGGTGTATTCAACGTGGTGTGGTCGTTGGCGAGTGAAACGGTCAAATTTGAATAAATTCAATTTTTTTGAAAGATGGTTAAAATATGTTTTTAGACCCGTGAACGAAACAAATGAGCTGGTGGTTTTACAATGATATATTTCTCCTTCGGTTTCTTTTTATGTAAAAAACCGTCTTTTGACGGGTGTATTGAATTTTTGAAGAAACGATAAATAATTTTCTTCGATAAAACGATTCTGGACGAGAAAAGTTAATAATATAATAAATAAATGAGAAAAAAAAATGTTAGAAAAATGTTCAAAATTTTTTTTTCACATTTCAAAAAATGATTGTTTCCGAGTCGTTTTTGTCAAATTTTGGGTAGTTTTTTCCAGAAAAAAAAATATTGAAAAATTGAAAAATTGAGAAATTCAAAAAACGACCTCTCCAAATTACCACCTAGAGGCAAATCCGGTTTCAAAAAGTTGCTAATCGAAACTTTTGGACAAGTATTCCCATACGAAAAGTTGTACACCGAAAAAGAAAAGATAAAATAAATGAATAAACATCATTGTAAAAAACACTGGCTTCTTCACTTCGTTTAGAATCCAAAAAAAGAAAGTAAACATCATTGTAAAAACTCTAAGAGTTTCTTCGCTTTGCTCAGAATCTAAAAAAATTCCCACAAGTGGATGTCGTAATGCCCCAGTTGGGAACCACTGATTGAAAACAGATCAGACGATAACATGACCCATGACGTATTTTTGACGGGGGTCACGACCGTTTGAAATAATTATGACCGGTTCGGCAACAGTGATGCATCAGTCTACATTGCACGTAATATATCACATAATAATAATAATAATAATAATATGCGTAGTGTTTACAGTTTATGAGTATATTATTGTTAAAATGTAAACAATATCGTTTACACACACACACACACACACACTGACAGTACGTCGTGTTGTTAATGTTATTTGCAATACGATAGCGAACGAATTCCGGGGACTTCGGGAGAGCAGGATCGATCGATCGGACTGATAGAAATTGAAAAACAAACGACAAATGGTTTATTTGTGAAAATAAATCAAAACGAATAAAGAATTAGAATGTAAACACACGACGACAACATAACGTTTAAAAAACACGGCCGCGGTTCATAACCCAACCTATTATAATGTCCGATCAGCAATATTGTGAAAATATCACTCAAAATCTTGTTTTTAAAACTATTCACTTTACCATTGTACGTATAAAGTAATCTTATTGATCTATTAAGATCTATTCTCTCAAAAAAGCACTTTAAAAAAATACCGTTTATTATATGATACATTCAATTATATATATTAAAAAGACAAACATACATTCCAAAATATATTTGTCAAACTTTTGGATTGTTTTTCCTAAATTTTGTAAAAACTATACTGGAGTATGGAAAAATTGCATCTAAAAAGTACTATCCAAAGGAAAATTCTGATTCAAAAAATTGCTGTTCGAAATATTTAGAAAAGTAGTTATATGCGAAAAAGTGTTAACAGGAAAAAAAAAAAAGAAACATCATTGTAACAACACTAGTTTCATTTACGACCATATATTTCAAGTTATATTCAATAATTGGGTAAAAAAAAAAAATATATATATATTTATAAATTATAAGCCAGATAAATGATCACTTAATTCTGGTGATAATAATATTACAGAAGAAATATAATAATATAATATATTTAGAAATATAAAAAAATATAAGAAAAAAGGACCACAATGGGAAAACAGGAAAAAAAATGCACATTTAGAGAAAAAAAAGCGAGTAAATCACAATTAAATTAACTTTATTAAAATCAGAATGATTGGAAACGTTTTATAAATGAGAAAAATCTTTCTATCATACGCTTTTCAAAAATAGCATTTGTTACAAAATTCTAACCGTATTAATAATATAGTATTTAAATATATTCTCTTGAGAGCGTGTGTATTGACCGATTTTGAATGAATTAACTTGAGATTACTAATCGTGTTCAGCGTGCGCCAAAACTTGTATATCATTTTTTCATATTACACGAAAACCTGTTGAAATGATAATCGTAATTATTATTATATTATTATTCAATAATAATATGCATTACAAGAAACGATAAAAATATACATAGTTATCGATTTATTATAACCCTTATAACCAGATGGGTAATAAAACCGAAATTTTCTACTTTTATGTAGTACTAAAATGTTAAACCGATTATTTTTTATCTATGTTGAATAAATTGATTGTTGACAAAAAATATAAACCATATTAATATAACATTATACTAGTACACAATATACTACTACAAAGTAGTACGTAACGATTTTATACTCTCTGTACATATTGTAAACATTTAAAAGATTTTAAATGAAAACAAATGGGATTTTAATAACTTTACGAAAATTTAAACGTAAATTATACACGAATGATACGAGGAACATTTTGGAAAAGTGAAAAAAAAAATTCTAAAACCTTTTTTTTATTTTATTGATATGCCCAAAATTTTCAAATATGCACGAGTTGATTGCAAAAGAAATTTACACATTTGCAACTTAGACCTCGTGAATCGTAATTCAGGCTTTATTCGTAACAAAACAAATAGATGACGATGAGAATCAAAAAAAAAAAAATAAAAATCATATTTATTCGTATAAAAAGCCGGACATACTTCGCACGATGGGTGTTCTTCACACGACGGGTGGAATTCTCTTGACGAGTGTATTGAATTTTTGAAGAAACAATAAATAATTTCTTTAATGAAACGATTCTGAACGAGAAAAGTTAATAATATAAAAAAATAAATGAGAAAAAAAATGTAAATGTCCAACATTTTTTTTCACATTTTCAAAGTTTTCTCGCGCCGAAAAATCTTTTTCATATTATTTTCTACCTTTGTTTAAATTTTCATATAGTTCGGATCAAAAAATTGAAGGTTTCCGAGTCGTTTTTGTCAAATTTTGAGTAGTTTTTTCCAAAAATTTCGAAAATTAGATTTATAAAACGGTTATTTTGAATTTTTTCTTAAACTGAAGTATGAAATTTAAAATTTGAATATGTGAGTCCTAAAAAAAAAAAATTATATTACTGAATCGCAATGATATATAGTAGCAATTCAAAAAAAATTAAAATTCAAATATATAATATATATAACGAATGTTCTTACATTTTTCAAATCGTACTTGGACACTTTGTGTACATCGATTTAATAATAACGTCATTACGCCAAATCTTGTCGTCACACGTAAGTCACACAGTACGTTAACGTTTATTTAAATGTGTCGAAGAGTCATAAAACGAAAAAAAAAATTATCGAATCGTTTCGTGTAGGTTTGTGTATGTATGAAAATACAATAAAATACTTTTCGCTATCGTTTCATTTATTCAAATCTCGAAGTGTAAAATATCGTGTAAAACTATAAATATTTTCACGCGCTCGCGGAATTATGGATGTCATTTTTTTCAGTTATATATATATATATTTTTTCTTTTTGCCAGTCGACCATTAATGGATCCGCGCAGTAATGACCGTGGAGGAAAAATGTACCTATCCGTTTTGTCCTTGAGCCGCGCGTTTCCTCGTCCGAACTATATATTTAGCGCGCGACAATAACGACGAAGGTGGGGGGGGGTGTTAATGTTATAAATAATATAGCCGGTAGAATCGAAACGTTGAACTCGACTTGTCCAGGAAACGATAACGCAACGTATGCACGTGTTATTATGACTTTGTTGTGATTTGGCGCGAGCACGTTGAACTTCTATAGAAAAATATTTACACTCCCATTTGCAGCGTTTCGAAATACCCTGTTGAGATGATAATATTATGAATGTCAAAGCCAGATGGCAGCAGCGTTTTGTCAAAATGTCTAGTCAAGTCACTGTGTGTGTATGTAGAAAAATAAATCGTAAAATTATTCAGAGTTAACGCACTGCATTTATTGTACCCTACTTACTTTATTTTAATTGACCTCACTTCACCTTTTTTTTTTTTATCATAGAAATAAAGAAAAGGAGAAAAAAAAATGTCCAAGCTCTATTTTTACACATTTTCAAACTTTTCTCGTGCCAAATTATTTCTCATATTATTGCCTATCCACGTTTAAATTTTCATAAAGTTTGAATTGAAAAAAAAAAAAGAGAGAATTTCCGAGTCTTTTTTGTCAAATTTTATGTAGTTTTTCCAAATTTTGAGAAAACAATTGAAAATTTCGAAAAATTACCTCTTTAAAGTACCATCTAGGGGCGAATCCAATTTCAAAAAGTGGCCGGTAAAAAATGTTGGACAAGTATTTCTTTACGAAAAAGTATTTACAGAATTTGAATACTTTTATTCGATTACTTTACACAAGACTTTTAAATAAGAACAATATCAGATTGCTTGAATCATTATAGAAATTATTTATATGTTATTCTTTAATGATAACGTGAAAAATTATAAAAAAATTCTAAAAATAACAATTATAATACTATGATTTTGACAATTTTTCGAAGGAATTCGGGGAGGTACGCCGCAGGCGTGAACTTAGAGGCACATTTTAAAAAATTCATAAAAAAAAACTATGCTCCAACAAATGTTGAGACCACTCCTACAACGTCCAATAAGTGTAATACTATGTTGTTGGACCATTATAAATACGGTTTTTGAATAGTGCGCCAAATGTTAAAATATCCGTTATTAATAAAAGAGACGTCTTATAATAAATCATTGGTGAAATGATCCTGTAATGTCTAAAAAATGACTAACAAAATTTATTGGATTGTTTCCTTCGAAATCTGTTAAAAGTACTCCGCTATAAGTTCTTGGGGATGACGAATCGCCTCTCGAATTCAGGTGGTAGTACACATTTCTTTACTCGAATTTATACCCCTCGGGTACTTACCCCAATAATACTCTAATTGCCTCCCACATTCATCTATACTGTGAAAATCGATTTCCAAATTTGTCATTGTTGGAAATTATAGCGACTGTTCATTATTTAACAATTTTAACATCAATTTTAAATCAAAATAAATAAAATGATATAATAATTAATAATATTATTTTATGTAAAATTGCATAAACTTCATGATAACGTAATTATTATTATGGCAAACAGATTTTGTTGAGATTTTTTTTGTCCAAATTTATTCAGTCAAAATTTGTTTTTATAATCTAAACCCCTCCCAAGGCTATACGGCCTTGTTTGTGTATGATAATAAATTTAATTTTTTTTTACCCCTTTTCACGAATTTCAGCATTATATTTATTCGTTCTATGTGGTTTTTTTCATAAAAGTTTTAGGAATAAATTACTTGCTTTTATATCCGGGTTTTTTCATATCGATTAATTTTGCCTTTAATCAGAAGCAGTTGGATTTAATATTAAAAATATTTAAATCGGGAGACAACTATTAGAATGTGCCCGTAATATATCGGATTTGAAATAAGAAAACGCGTATTCCGCGCGGTCCAAATGTCGCCCCCGCTATAATATAAACCTTGCGCGCACACTAATGTACGTTATATTGCATATTATAGACTTCCGCGAGTGTTGTTCACACGTAGGTTTACATTATTATTTATTCGTATGCGATTGTGACACGAAATTATTGCGTTCATTTTATTATAATACGCGACGACGACGTAGGTAAACGAAAATAAGGTGGGGGGAAACGCGGCTACTGTTTTCTTTTTCGTTATGCACAAGTAATTTATTGTTATTCCTACCGCGTCCGCGACATCATATTATTATTATTATAATACTCGCAGCTTACCGGAGTTCTGTACACGAGACGACCTAGTTTCATTTTCGATACAACGACGAGACGATAATTATTTACATTACTAAGGTGATGACCTATATTTCGAAAATAATTATCGAACGAGACACAAATAATAATATCTGCCGTAAATATAGCAAATCGAAATTGAAAATTTCGTAAAAATCAAAAAAATATAATATATATATATATATATATATGCTAACTTTTTAAATAACGAAATATATTTTAATAAACGCGTGTACGGAAATCGATTTTTACATTTAAACCAAATATAATAAAATTGGGAAATTATAGTAAGGTAATGATTGTAAGTTCTGTTTTTAATTAACATTTTTTTTTTTTTTTTTTTTTTTATAGAGAATTGTCCTTTAATACACCTATTGGTCCCGCTGACTTGAGAAATATCCTACGGGAAGCTTTTTGTCCTGTTTATTCGGATCAACGCCACTATTAAAATATAACACATTAATATACGTCATATATTCATAAATTTGAGTTATATAAATACGTGTGAGACGTGGGCAACCACAAAAATGGATGAGAAGAAATTGGGTGTTTTGGAAAGAAAAATACTTCGGAAAATTTTTGGACCAAAAAAGAATGAAGAAGGTGAATTCGAAATTAGGACAAACGAGGAGTTAAGAGAATTATTTGGGATAAGCGGATATTATAGGAATTATGTTTGGAGATCTGAAGGAGTACTGGGGAGCATTACAAAATGGAGACCAAATACAAAACGGCCCCGAGGAAGACCCAGACAACGGTGGGCTAATAGAGTCAAGGATGACCTCAGGACGATTGGAGTGGAAAATGCGGAGGAAGTGTCA
>JAIPRM010014701.1:0-10591 GCA_025469315.1 Stegophylla sp. TES_Ste_2020
AAAATTTTTAAAAACAAAAAAAAAAAAAAAAAAAAAAGGAAAAAATAAAATAAATAAACATCATTGTAAAAACACTAGCTTCTTCACTTCGTTCAAAATCTAAAATGAGAAGTTTTATAAATAATAATATATTGTCAATATACATAGAATATTATATAATATAAATTTTAAAAAGGTATAATGAAATTAAATGTTTTATAAATAATAAGTGGTACCTAAACTCAATTATAGAAAGGTATATACAAATTAAACACTAAATATTTTCGTAATTATTAGATATTTTCTCAAAAAATGCAAACCCAAAAACAAAAAAGAAACAAAAGCAATTTTTATAATATTTATATATAGATCAGTTAAAATTTCAATAGTTACCTAGTAATTTATATTTTTTCCAATTGTATCATGGCCTTATTATTAGCTTCCCGGCATTTGTTTTCCATATAATCTTTGGACTTTTTTGGTGTTTGAATACTTCTGATTTTACAATATATAGGGTTCGAAGCAGGGGGGAATATAGGAGGGGAGGCTGTCCCATAGTCGTTACGTCCATGAAAGTATAATCATACTAGTTATTTAAAATGTTTGTCAAATTACATAATATATCCGTAGAAAAATAATATTTGGAGAAATATGAAAACTGGAGGAGAATGGTATTTTATTTGTGGAGGAAAAAGGACTTTATTATTATTTTTATTTATTTATTTATTTATTTTTTTGAGGAAAATGGACAGTGGAGGAAAATGAAATTTGATGTTTGGAGGAAAATGGTGCCGCCTTTTATTTTTTGATTCTGTAACAAACCACTTTCTTGTCTCCACAATTAAAAGGGTGGGAGTATTGCACAACTTTGGTCAGACAAGTAGTATACAAATTAGATAATGAAGTCTGATAGGTCGAATAAAGATAAGACAGGTGTTAATGGTTACGTATTGTCAGGAGAAAACGTGTTGAATATGTATATATATGTATATATATATATATATAT
This sequence comes from Stegophylla sp. TES_Ste_2020, assembly GCA_025469315.1. NCBI lineage: Eukaryota > Metazoa > Arthropoda > Insecta > Hemiptera > Aphididae > Stegophylla > Stegophylla sp. TES_Ste_2020. The sequence goes on from JAIPRM010014701.1 coordinate 986, forward strand.
ATATAAAAGGAAAACTATAAAAAAATTTAAAAGGGATATCACTGCAGGGGTGTTATTTAATATTTTTTCATGTGATGCGAAACCAATATTGAAAAATACCTAAAAAAGCCAAAAACAATTTTTTCCGAATTAAGAATTTATTTATCATAATATTTTCATGTGGCATTAATTGGATGCAAAAGTTATTTTACGTGGAAATTACGAGTTGAATATAGTTTTAACTTAAAATGCTTGTAAAAAAATATTCATAGACTTTACTATAAAAAAAAAAAAAAAAAAACAGTTGGTCATGGGTAGAAAAAAAACGTAAGGGTCTTTTTAGAAAAGAAATAGAAGATTAAGAGTTAAACATTTACAGAGTTAAACAGGAAAAAAACCTAACAAAAAATTTAATTTAATACCTCCAATATTGATCTAAAAAAAAAAAAAAAAAAAAAAAAAATGGTTAAATTATTTTAAAAACAAATTACTGTCAGTACCACAATATTTGATAACGGGTGAACATTTTTTGGTACCATTCGTTTTTGAGTTATAACTAAATTATTGAATTAATATCATATTCATTAAAGGCATTTTTAACCGTTTTTACTAAAATTTAAGGTAGTTTTTGGAAAAAAATTGAAAATTTCAAAAAATTATGTTTTTAAAATATTAGAGCGAATTTATTATAGATAAAGTCGCTGAAAGAAATTTTCGATTTATAGAAATTTGTTTTTAAATTTGAGTTTTCGTGTAATTTATTTGATCAGAGTCGAAATGGTATTTATGATGAAACTATATCGAAATATTCGTGTACAGTGATCTATCAGACTTTTCCCCTCCCAACCCAAGGAAACAAGACGCTTTAAGGTAATTCTGTCATAATATTTTAGCCGAAGAAAATGAAAATGTCTAGTTTTGTTTATTTATAGCAAAAATATTCTTGAAAATAGTCTGTTTGTTGCAACACTCTAATGATAGGTGGCAAATCACATCAACCGTCACATTTGTGTCAACTGTCATATTTAATTAAATAAATACCGAGGAATTTATTGATGTTCCAATTGCTTTTGTCAATATTTTGACTTCTTACTTATTTACGCTACACTTCTCACATTATTTCATAATACTCATTATTCGTTTCGTTTATTTCATTAAGAGTTTATTGGAACCAAATTTTAGAAAACCGGTTAACACATTTAATCATTTTTTATACCAACAGAAACCAAAATTCATAAAATCAGTCTGAAAACCTAAACGACTTAGTTTTAGTGACCGGTCTCAATACCCACAGCCTAATTATACTCGTTCTTTTACTATTATTTTAATGGAACTCGTCTCCTTTCTCGTTCCTACAAAAAAGGAACGGTTTCTTAAATCAGTGGAATATTCATTTAGAGATTTGATATTCCAGGTACATAGCATAATATGTCACCTCCAACGCTTAAACATTATTCGTATTCTTTATTCATAATCATTCCAAAAATATTTCAAAGTTTTTTAAGTTCAGATATAACAACATAAAATTAAAAGACATAATTATAATTATTATAAAAGACAATTAATTGACATAAGAGTTGGTATTGTTACTGCATACTACATATAATAATATAATATTATCTATAACCCTACTAATATATATTTTGTTAATTCTATATGAATCCAAATACCTATTACAAATTTGAAATTAGCTAAATAGCTAAATTAAATTATATTTCTGATGTATAAATGTGTAAGTTCTCCTATATATATATATATGAATAATAATCATATAGAATATAGATAATGCGTATATTTATTTTATTCATTTTAAATTTTAACTACGAATAAAGTTGCAGTAAATAATTAAGTCTATATTGTGCTACTATTAGCTGAATATTTTATCAGTCAAATTACAAGTGGTTGATAAAAAAAAAAAAAAAAGATGAAACAACAAAAATTGTTATTTATATAACATTATTGATTAGTAAATCAAATTTAAAAATCTATAAAAAATAAGTAACAATCAGTTTCAAGTTCGGATATCAAAATATGCCAAGATATACGTAAATATAATATAACTTACAATTAAACAATTAATACACAGACACACACACACACACATACACACACGTGCTTATATTAGTTTTTTTTACAATAGTTAAAAATTGACTTTAATCAAAAATCAGAATCATTACAAAAAGTTTTCAACATAAAATCAAACTCTATGTAAATATAATTATCAAAGTCAAAAACCATACAGCTATATTTAAATTTATTTTGAAAGCTCAAATAATTTACAATTGTGTTCAACTTAAAAAACACGTTTATTTGGTTATCCGTTTAGAGGACTTGAAAAATCTTGCAATATTAGGAACCGATTCGTACGAGTTCCATATAAAATAGGATGACCATACGTCCTGTTTTATACAGGATTTTCCTTTATTTCGGCTCTGTGTCCTGTTGTCCTGACAAACTTCTCTCAGGACGCTTTTGGTACCGTAATTTCAAGTCTGTTCCATATTAATCCCGTTTTTTGACTTACTGTTGATTTAAAATTTTTGAAATGAAATTATTGAATTAAATTATGTAAGAATCTAGAAATCTTGTGGATACCATTAGATCAATTATAATCGTAAAATGAATAAACAAGTTTTTTTTTAGAAAGAAAAGTATACAATATGTATGAATAAAGGATTTGAAGAAATTTTAAAAAGTATCAATTTAGTTTAATTGTGTTATTTTATGTTTTTCAAAATAATATTTTTATGTGATTAAATTTAATCTACAATAGGTAGATAAAAAAATTATATTTTTTCACGATTCAAAAATTATTATTTATTTAAAAAAAAAATTATGAAAAATATTTTTGTCCTGTATTTTATTTTCTTAAATATGGTCACCTTTGTATAAAACATTAGGAACTATTGTTCGGGAATCGAATTTTTATTCATGGGGACCTATTTCGATACACATTTAGATGACGTATAATACAAAATTTGATAACGTTTAAATTATGCAAGATTTGTCAATAACGCACAAGGTAAAATTTATTCACTATTTTTTTTTTCTTTTTTTTTATCTGATTATCATAGGTGGGAAATGTATGCCGAAATTATTGTATTATTTTTATGGGCCATTTATATTGCTCTGGCTTTCGTGAAACACATATTGGTGTATTAAACACATATTAAGGCGATCGACTGATACGTTTCAAGAACGGTCGAAGGAATAAACACCTCTAACAACGACTATGGTTCAAATATGATAATGTTGCATAAAACGACAATAAACGCTATAGAAAATTAACCGACAAAATGAAATCATAGCTATTTAAGATAAAAATCAATTTTAAGCTATTTATCATAAATACCATGAGCCAGGATTTGTATGCATTAACTTATTTTTCTGGTTGAACGTCGAATAATATGTCGAATAAGCAGGTCATTAACCAAATATTCTATATATTTCGATTTTACATAGCATATACTGCGTATACTGATGTTTTGTATTTTACTCTGCATATATTTTACTGTTTTACTTATTATATTTCGTTATTTTATACATAAATTGCTAACAATTTTCAACAAGTTTAAATGTATTTTATTTAACTAATAATATGCAAATAAATTTATTTTAACAAGTGTTTCAATACTACATTTCATTTTAACTTTATCATTATTGGGATAATTTTTGAAATGCTGATAATCCAATGCAATCCAAATTTAAGAAATTCAATTAATTTTGAGTTCAATTTTGAATATAAGTTTATTTATATTTTATTTTGTACATATTTAACATTTAAATGGTCGAATCCAGCCAAACATTAAACTATATGCTATGAAGGCTATGATATAAAATATAATGTACAATGTCTCACTAAATTAAATATTATTAAAAATCACGAGACTAATAGAATTAAATGTTAAAGCGATAACATTTTTAAAATTAGCTCTATAAAATGGAAATCTACAAATTTTTAAAGCTTAATAGAATAAAAATATTCGAATTTTTAACTAAAACATTCAATTTAATTAATACATGAAGTATTGTATTCTTTGTTCTTGTGAGTTTCATTAAAAAAAAAAAAAAATCGATTCTCAATATTCGATTACCTTCATTATAATATCAAGAGATATTGCGACGAAAAAATTATTGAGGGACACTCTATATTATGACACATGCACTCTACGGTGCTCATAAATTATTAAATAAACATTTAAATTTAAATTTTGTCGGAAAATAAAAATTTGATCTAATTTATTTACCACCATATAGTGTTTTGCGATACCTATCAGATAATGTGATTTCCTGGTGACATTGGTAGAGATAAAAATGGAAAATAGACCGAATTGTCTTATTATGCTGTTCCTAGAAATCGATGCCTATGCTTATTACGTATATATATATATTAGATATATAGAAATTCTAATGTTATACACCTACTACACTGCGTGTCCGACAATAAATGATTTATTCATTCGATCTGAATTCGTTATTTTTTATGTATATATGTACGAAAGTCGAGGGCATATACAGAATTCGCGGAGGGGGTGGGGGCAATGAATTCGTTTGGTTTTTTTTATTAATTTTATAAAAATAGTAAAGTATTTGTTTAGAACTCTTCGGTATGTATAGAAGTGTTTTAAAGACTTATAAGGATCGAATTGTTGATATACGGATTGGACTTGACACGGAGAGCGTATTTGAAAAGGACGACGAACATTGGTTTTAACTATAATGGCACTATTCTACAATCGATTAATGGACCGAATTAAAATTTTTGTTTTGTCCGTTAGAACTTGGCAATTTTTTTTTAAAAAGAAGTAACAGTTTTATATCGAACGTACTTACCGATCATGAGATGCAATTATTAATCTAAAAATCGATTTGAATTGCTCGTGATATTAAATTTAAATCGACTTTTTAGCTTATTTATTTACCTATTTTTTTAAAAGTTTATAATTCGCACTGATAAGTCATTCATTCAATAAAATGATTCTAAGTGGAGTTTCAACTAATAAACAATAATAATTATCAGTTTTGAAACAATGAACTTAAATGTTGAGCTTAAAATAATTTTATTGCATATATATTACATCCAATTCACTATGAAAAAACAAAAAATTGATTTTTCATATATTCCAATATAACTAATGAATATTCCATGAATTATTTAAAATTACAATAAAATATAAACGTCATAATAAAATTAATTAAATCGGTAATAAATATCGTAAATCAACATTGCTTCGCTATAATATAATTTGTGCTAATGTTTATCGTGTCACCTCTGGTCTGTCATGGTTGATAAAAGGCCAAAATATTATTTTTATCTGGATAAGGATCGAACCCGGTACCGTCATATCCAAGAAATGCATTTTAATCCATAGACTTATTAGTACATTGATAAAAACCATTGAAATAGTAGGTATGAATATAATAACCGAAAATATTGAATTTTAAAAATTTAATAATTAAAAAACAATCCACGCGGATTTTAGTTCATATAGCATCGAAAAATACATAAGATGGTGATAAATCATTATCAACTTAATTGAGAGTTTGTAGACTAAAAATATATCATAATATTGGTCCGTACTTTCTTCGATTTTTTTTTTTTTTAATCAAACCCTTGTAAAATGTTTAATTATTCGTCTGTAAAAAAAATTTTTATCACACCAAAATATTTTAAATGCAATTTTCCATCTATGCACTAATTTTCAAATAGATCGGTTGAATCAGTTTTCTTTTATGCACGCTAAAGTGTGTAATTTCAGGTAAAATTGCGAATTTTGTCAAAATTCTGAATTCAAACAGTTTTTTTGAATTTCAGAAAAAAGTTGACTTACGATTTTCGAGATTTTTTCAGGTCAATAAAACAATTGCGTGAGTGAGGTCTTAATATATCAAGAATCAAACATTTTATTATATATAAAAACTTACAAGAAACAAGAAAATTCCAATATTTTCAAAATACATTTCAAAAGTGTTTCAACTCAAAATTGATCAAATGTTTTTAAAACTTTTGTGAAGTGTTTTCGTGCCCATTTTTAGTAGTTAGTGTAAGTTTCAAGTTTCTAGCTACGTTATTTTTGAAGTTATGTTAAAAAAAAATTTTCAATTTTATGATAATTCGGTTAATAGAATATTGTACCTTAATTGTTTATTTTTCGACAGATTTTCAGCGTTTTTAGGAAAAGTAGTGAGAAATATGAAAAATTACGTTTCTAAAGTACCATCTAAATGTGATTTCAGATCTATAGAGTTAACGATCAAATTTTAACAAATATTTTTTATAAGAAAAAGTGTTTCCAGAATGGGCGAAAAAATAAAACATCATTGTAAAATCTTAAGCTTGCTCCACTCAGTATCTAAAAGAAAGAATTTAGGATTATTATTATTATTTTTTGCGCGACTGTTATAATTATAAGTAATCCAAACGTTGATGACTTTTACGTTTTTTGTTTTCTTAAATGCTTTATAAATTCATTTGTACCTAAAAAAAATTTTCTGTATTCAAATAACCATTTTTTTTTTTATTTCACACATTTAATCGTTAGAAGCTTTTTCGATAATTATTTAAGTTTTGTTTTTGTATTTTTTTTTACAATTTTCATTTAAAGGAGAGAAAAATCATAAGTTCATTTTTTTTTCAATTACCTAAATACTTAAGTATGTCTTACAATAGGTACCCTACGTGATTCCAAATTTAAGATTATTTTGAAATTTTGTTAAAATTCATATTGGTAGTAGGTATTACTAATATTAATTGTTATAATACATTTAAGAATGAGTACCTAAATGATTTGTATAATTTAAATAATTTTAAGAGCATTTAAAATTGAATAATTTTAGGAAATTTATGTTAATTTTAAGGGCATTTTTTTAGTCATCAATGTATTTCTTCTAAAGTAAGCGAAAAGTGTGTTGTAGCATCTTAGCACACCTTCTAAATAATATATATTTGCTCAAAAACGTAACAAAATAGTTGTAAATTATAAAGTAATTATGTTATTCAATTATTCATTATAAAAATAATTAATAATGGCTTCCATAATAATAAGTTTTTGTGGGTAATCTAGAAAAAAGTGAGGAAATGGATTAAAATAATACTTCAATTCAATTGATTTCAATTGACGAATTAAAATCTATTTTCGGATTCTTCGTCGGATCACTAGATATTTTATAAGTTTAGGAAAAAAACGGGGCACCTTTGCAATATTGCTGGTGAGATAAACAATTATTGCTATTGGATGAAATACTGACAAGTTTATTAAAAGTGCGTTAGTGTTTTTGAGAAATTATGAGATTTTTAAAATATTGCAACTTGCTAGGGTCTAAGAATTTTCACCGGATGCTTTAAATAATATTTTTTTTTAGCCAAACATAATTTCAATGGCACGATGGAAAGTGACAATAATTAATAAATAATTATGATAGCCGTTAGTTTAGCAGTACCTATAATAATATTTTAATCTATTTTATACTTTGAATTTAATTTTAATTTATTCAATAACATTTATTATTATTTTGTAATAAAATGAAGAATACAGATAATAAAAAGTAATAAAAAGAAATCAATTTGTTTTATTTCGACAAACATTTTGTTCAGACACACATTTTACTCGAATTTATTTGTTCACTAGACCAGAATGATATCACAGGAATCTTTTCCGCCAACTTTTTATTTCTAACATTACACCTGTGTCACGTGTTTCAACCGACTGAGTTTTATAATAATAAGTATGCAATATCTGTGATTGTAATTCTTGCAGAAAAATTCTGTTTTCAATCGAAATATATTATAAAATATTATATCGGTGGCAAAAAGAAAACCTTGTTGCGCAGCCGGTGAGATTGCACTTTGGTAGTGAAATTATTAATTTATTATTTAAAATTATATTTTAATTGTTTGGAAACATTTACTCTCATCGTTACTTCTATTTTTTCAAATTTAAATAAATCGTACGTACATCAAGCAGTATATATTTCGCATTATTTGTATTCTTCACTCTTTGGGTGAAATACTTCTGGTGATGGTTGTGTGTTAATTGTGTTAAACTTTAAATAAACGAAAAATCATATTTTCTCCAATAAAACGGCAATGAGAGGCATTATAAATATTATAATAATACATGAAAACAGTAAACAATATTATCGCTAGTTTTTTACTTTAAAAATTTATAAGTTGACCTATACAGTATGTGTAAGCTTGTATAATGTATTCAATTATTGAAACGATAAAATGAAAACGATATGAAATAATAACGAAAACAACTCATTCGGTTTTTGTATTTAAAGTCATTTGAACTGTAATATTATAAATTTATACGCTCGTAAAATATTATTTACCTAACTGATTTCTATAAACATTTTTATGTGAATAAAAAATAAGTTGAGACGTAATCCAAAAATTTAAATGTAATATTTATTCAAAAATTAAGCAATTTCTTTTCTTTATTTTTATTCGTTTTCATTTCACTATTTTTGATAATAACTGAAAATTTATAATTTCTAGTTCAATTAGTTTTGGAGATATGGCTAAACTACTAAAATTGGTTTCAATCTTCAACCTCATTTACGGCATATTTTGTTGTTTTAAGTAAATTTTTTAACATATTTTCTTAGTATCTGGAAAAATACTGATAGTTTTGATAAATTATCTATTCAGAGAGTTAATTCTGATTTAAAAATTTACTGTATGAAATTTTCGAACAACCATTTATATACTACACGAAACTGTGTTTCTATAAAACTAAAAAAGAAATAAAACTCTCATTGTAAAACCACAAGCTTCTTCGCTTACTCATATATATATATATATATATATATGTTAAGTGGTAGGTATATGAAAATTTTCAAGTAAGTAGTATACTGGTGGAATAAGTAGAGAACTACTGATCTAATGAGCAGTAAATTAAATTATAAATTGTAAAAAAAATGTTGACTTACAAAATCTTTACTTTACGTGAGAAAAATATGTTGCACACAAATTTTAACTGTTCAAAATTAAAAGCTTGAAAAAATAATCAATTTTGTGTAACGATTTTTAGATTATTTCAGAGCCATTAGACGTATTAATATATAATAATATGTCTTATATTATAACATGAGTAAAGTCGTGTTAAGGTTTCAGCTATATTACCAAGAATTTAAAATTTTATTGGGAAAAAACAAAAATATTTTTAAATTTTAGATTCTGAACGAAGTGAAGAAGCTTATGATTTTACAATGATGTTTATTTATTATTTTATTTTTTTTCTCTTTCTGTAAACACTTTTTCGTATAGAAATACTTGTCCGAAAGTTTCGATCAGTATCTCTATAGAACCCGGAATCACACCCAGATGGTACTTTAAAGAGGTCATTTTTCAAATTTCTCAATACTTTTTCCAAGCGCGGTGAAAAACTGTTGAAAAATTAAGGAAAAACGGCAAAATATGCAGTTACCGGCATTTTCGTAAAATTGAAAATTTATTATTACCATAACTTCTACAATAATGGAGCTAGAAACTTGAAACTTTCACCAACTACTAAAAATAGCTACAAAAACATGTCATAAAAATTTCAAAAAGATTTGATCAATTTTGAGTTAAGTACGGCATTTTGAAAATTTCGGAAATATCTCATTTTTTGTTAGTTTTTA
>JAIPRM010014702.1:0-10591 GCA_025469315.1 Stegophylla sp. TES_Ste_2020
GATTTTCTATCTCCGTTTAAATTTTGATGAAATTCTGATCAAAAAATTATGGTTTTCGAGTCGTTTTTGTCAAATTTTGGGTAGTTTTTTCAGAAAAAAAACATTGAAGAATTGAGAAATTCAAAAAATGACCTGTTTAAAGTACAATCTAGAGGCGAATCGGGTTTCAAAAAGTTATTGATCGAAATTTTTGGACAAGTATTTCTATACGAGAAGTTGTACAGAGGAAAAAAAATAAAAAAAATAAACATCATTGTAAAAACACTAGTTTCTTCACTTCGCTCAGAATCTAAAAAATAAAAAATAAATAAAAATAAACATCATCGTAATCACACTAGCTTCTTCACTTCATTCACAATCAAAAATTAATAGCAGAGATTGTAGTCAGTGAATGTAAGTGATATTTTATGGTCAATGGTAAGGGAAAAAGTGAAACAACTACAAATAATGTAGTATGTTTTCAAATTTCGCCCTGGATGACTCGACCTAGGGTCGTCGGTACGGAGCTGTTCTCTGTCGTGACCTCGTGTTTTAAAGGGGATCCGAAAAGGTCGAGAATCCCTAATTATTTAGACCGAACGCGATAAACAATCATTCGTGCCGCTGCAGGCGTGTTTAGAAAATCAGATTTTCTCGTCCAATAACCGCGAAGGCCGCCGATGGAAATTAATTTTCTCCCACAGGACTCGGCCGCCGTCCCGCGTGCGAATCACTCACCTACCCACCACCACCACCACCACCACCACCACCGACGACGACTCGTTTCCATTTTGGAAAACCGCCCGAGTCGTAGCGATCAAATAACAATGTAATAATACACCGTCTTTGTGCGATACGAATCGACACCAACCGGGGACAACGACGATTGCGTAAGAATTACATGTCGTAGACGACACACAATACGCGCGTCGAGTGCCATTGTGTACGGTTAGTACAAATTCGGTCTCGTAAAGCGCTCGAAACGTCACTATATTATTTCGGTCGAAAGTACCCCTCGTCGAACCGACTTCAAAATCACTAATATTATATTATTGTTATTATTGTTATTATTATTATTATAATGATAATAATGACGTTTATCAAACGGACCGGAGCCCCCGACAGGAGCAGGTACTGTACAATAGGGTGACCACCATACGTCCTGTTTTATACAGGATTGCATCCTTTATTTCGGCTCTGTGTCCCGTTGTCCTGACAAACTTCTCTCAGCACGCTTTTTGTCCCGTAATTTCAAGTCTGTCCCATATTAATCCAGTTTTTCGACTTACATTTTTGATTTAAAATTGTTGAAATGAAATTATTGAATAAATCTTTTGGATACCATTAGATCAATTATAATTGTAAAATGAATTAACAAGTTGTTTTTAGAAACTAAAGTATACAATATGCATGAACAAAGGATTTGAAGAAATTTTAAAAAGTATCAATTTAGTTCCATTATGTTAGTTTATGTTTTTCAAAATGTAATGTTCTCATTATGTGTTTAAATTTAATTTTTAATTGTCACGATTCAAAAACAAAAAGATATTATGAAAAATATTTTTGTCCTGTATTTTATTCTCTTGAATATGGTCACCCTAGACTATGATAAACATTCTATACATTCTCTTGTTGGAAATATTTTGAGGATACATGTATAAAAACGCTCGTTATTGTGAGGTCCTCGCCGGTGCACGAATGGAGATTTATCTGCACCGCGTATAGCCTAACACGACCGATTGACCACGTGTCGTTCCCGAGGGAATCGGTAGTTAGTTCAGACAGGTCGGGACCCGAGCCCGAGACGTGTACCACTTAACTCCCTGAGTGGGGTTCGGCATCGAGGCTTACACAAAAAAAAAAAAAAAAACCCCTCTGGCTTAAATAAAACGCACCCGGTCAAATCTGGGTTTTGGTGGACATCGATATATTATTATTATTATTTTGACCCTAATAATTATCATCCGTAATATCCCTTTAGAATCGGGTTACTGTCTGATGTAAAAATTGTATACAGCAAGCTGGTATAATACGTATAGTTATTTCAAGTACGTTGAGTTCAAGGATAACGAATAAATTCTATAAAAAAATTCGGGATTATTTTTTTTCTACACAAAGGACTGATGATTAAAATTATATTGTTTTTTGAAAAATTAAAATTTTCAAAAGAAACAATTTGAATCTCGCTCACTATTTTTGAGTTCATACACAAATTTTGATTATTATTAACTCAAATATAGTCTTGTGCTATCTTGAAAAATAACTAATTGAAATACCAGAAAACTATTGCCCGATCGCACTTCTGTCCGCCATTTCCAAAACGTATGAAAGAACCATCCTTGATCATCTTCGCGAAAATCTCACCGGCAAGCTCAGAGCTGAGCAGTTCGCTTTTCGAGCAGAGCATTCTTTTGGCTTTATAAATAAAAATGTGATGTTTTATTATAATATCACTAGTGTTGGGGCTTTTCTAGATAAATTTATCTAGATAAATATAAAAATGTTAGTTATCTAAATATCATTTATTTTACATATGAATTTTATTTATTTCATATATATATATATCATAAAGATATTTAACACTGCATTTGCAATGAATAATATTTAATTGTCAAAAAATATTAAAATTAGTTAATTTTTACAAAATATTAAGTATATATATATATATACAGCAGGTTGTTTTTGATGTATTTTTCGCACATTTATCTTATTTTTATCTAGATAAATTTTTGTAACATTATCTAGATAACAATTGTTTATTTAATTCCAACACTGATAATTTTAACACATTTTTTGATGATGAGTAACGGTGTTTGTGTGTGTGTTTAGGGGAGGGTGTGTACACATTGGCGTATCCATGGGGGGGGTTGATGGGGCTGCAGCCCCTCCCAAAATTTTTCGTTTATTATCCGCAGTATTTAATAGTTGACCTTAAATTTTATAGTGTTTGAATAATCGAACTTATTTTTATCTAATTAATAATTGATATTAATATCTAATTAAGATATCGTCGTCAATTGCAAATATATAAATTCATTTAGGTTTGACCAGGTAAACATATTTTAATTATTTCAAATTATTTGGGTTTTGTTGTACCTTGCATCTAAATGACCCCTTAGAGTCAAATTTGTAAGAGAATTAAAATTAAATTTCAATTATTATTTTATTTTATAATAAGTAAAACTGTATGGCGCACATGTATTAATTAAAGAAATATGTTGTTGTTGGGAGGGGGGTATCATGATTTCATAGGCTTTCTTCTAATTTCTACAAAAGAGGACTATGGAATTATGTCACTGATCAGCCCCTCCCAAAAAAAAAAATCCTGGATACGTCACTGTGTGTACATGTGATGGGTAGTTAGGGGTTTCGCGCGTCTTATGCATAGCTGATATTATTATGTGTTCGCTATTGAGTTCACATAACGCGTTTTCACTTTTAATCGCATTTTCTTTTTAAATCGCGCGACAAATGAATTTACATAAAATAAAAAAAAAAAAAAACTTACGCTTATTTAATCGATTAAAACGGCGAAAATCGACGATACTGTTTTAACGGATATTATCATAAATTAGTGTTCATAAACGGACGCGTAACACTGCTGCCACTGGTGGAATCATAATATTAAAATAATATGTTAATTGTTCGCCTTGACGCGTACTTGGGTCTTGGGGTCGACCCGCCTGGAAATTTCTATTTTTGCTCGCACCCGCCCCTCCCCCCCACCGATCTCGTAGGTACATTGAACGAATACGAGTTTTAAGTAGCGCGACCCATCCCCGGTCGGCGTGTTTGTTTTATAAGTCCGCTCGGCATTCGTTATCACCCGAGGTCCGTCGGAGGCACCCGGACTACCAGCTACCTACGAAATAACCATATTGCTCCGTTGATTATATTACTGCGATGACTAACGCCATCGCGATATTCGTTTAAATCGGTTTTGTGTAGTCACGTTTTTGATCGAAGAGACTTCGGTGTACGCATCGTGCCCGGTTACGTGAACCGATCTCGTTCAACAGCCGATTTCCTCCGGGTTGGTGTTTCGGTACGGATGTTTATTTTATTTTTTATTTATTTTTTAGATTCTGAACGAAGCGAAGAAATTATTTATTTTTTCTGTGTACAACTTTTCGTATGGAAATACTTGACCAAAAGTTTCGATCGGTAACTTTTTGAAACCGGATTTGCCTCTAGATTGTACTTTAAAGAGGCCCTTTTTTTTTTTTAATAAATCTCAATTCTTCAATTTCTTTTTTTGGAAAAAACTACCCAAAAATTGACAAAAACGACTCGGAAACCATCATTTTTTTGATCCTTATTATATTATGAAAATTTAAATATAAATAGAAAATCTAATAAGAAAGATTTTGTCGCAAGAAAATTTTAAAATTGTAAAAAAAAAAATTTTGGACATTTTTCTAACATTTTTTTAGATTCTGAGCGAAGTGAAGAAGCTGGTGTTTTAACAATTATGTTTATTATTATATTTTTTTCTGTGTACAACTTTTCGTATAGTAATACTTGTCCAAAAGTTTCGATCAATAACTATATGAAACCCAATTCGCCTCTAGATTGTACTTTAAACAGGTTCTTTTTTTATAATATCTCAATTCCTCAATTTTTTTTTTGGAAAAAACTACACAAAAATTGACAAAAACGACTCGAAAACCATCATTTTTTGATCCGAACTACATTATGTAAATTCAAATATAAATATAAAATCTAATAAGAAAGATTTTATCGCAAGAAAATTTTAAAATTGTAAAAAAAAAAGTAGTCTGTACTATGGTTGTAACTTGTAGATATTTACAACTGTGGTTATTTTGCGTAAGAACAGTACCTATAAAAAGCCGGACATACTTCGCACGACGGGTGGTATTCTCTTGATGGTTGTATTAAATTTTAAAGAAACGATAAATCATTTCTTCAGTAAAACGATTCTGAACGAAGGAAGTTAAAAAAAAAAAAATAAATAAAATTTTCAAAAAATGTCCAAAATTTTTTTTCACATTTTTAAAATTTTCTTGCGCCAAAATCTTTTTCATTGGATTTTCTATCTATGTTTAAATTTTCATATAGTTCGTATGAAAAAATGATGGTTTCCGAGTCGTTTTTGTCAGATTTTGGGTAGTTTTTTCCAAAAAAAAACATTGAAGAATTGAGAAATTCATAAAATCACCTCTTTAAAGTACAATCTAGAGACAAATCCGGTTTCAAAAAGTTATTGATCGAAACTTTTGGACAAGTATTTCTATACAAAAAGTTGTACACAGAAAAATAAAAATAAAAAATAAAATAAACATCATTGTAAAAACACTAGCTTCTTCACTTCATTCAGAATCTAAAATTTTGGACATTTTTCTAATATTTTTTTTTCTCATTTATTCTTTATATTATTAACTTCCTTCGTTCAGAATCGTTTTATTGAACAAATGATTTATCGTTTCTTTAAAATTCAATACACCCGTCAAGAAAATCTTACCCGTCGTGCGAAGTATGTCCGGCTTTTTTTTCTTTTTAATTCTCTTCTTTACGAAAACCAATTTTCGTTTACATAGAAATACTCGTGCATATTAAGCCCAATACTACTAACGTTTTTGGAAAATCAGAAATAAAATATACAAATGTTACTTTGCAAAATTTCCGAGATTTTTTCCAAACGCGTTCGAAGCGTCCAAGCCTGTCGAAAATTTCAATGAAAACTACAAATTATACCGTAGACGAGATCAATTATATTGATTTTGCTATAACTACGAAACTAATAAGACTAGAAACCAAAAAAAAAGTTTCACCAATCATTACCACAATCATAACAACAGTTTGATACAGACTAGAAAACGTTTTCAAAAAATTTGACCATTTTTGAGATATATATATAATTTAGATTTAGCGTATGTTTTGTAATAGTAAATCATTCTTTCAGTCAACATTTTTTTTTTTATAGCTGTGAATGCTTCAAATTGTTTGATACTGGTCATTTTAGATTTTGAGTGAAGCGAAGAAGCTAGTGTTTTTCATTGATGTTTATTTTTATTTTTCTTTCTGTAGACATATTTTATATAGAAATATATACTTGTCTAAAATTACGACCAGAATCTTTTAGAATCAGAATTTACCTCTGGTATGGTATTTTTGAAGGGTTATTTTTTGAAATCTTCAATATTTTTCCAAAATTTGAGGAAAACTATTTTTAAATTTAACAAATATGCTTTTAAAAATTTTTTCATCCCAAATGTTATGAAATTTTTAAGATAGATACCAAATAGACAATATTAATATGAGTAATAACAATTTTTTCTCGTCAATTTTTTTTTCTTTTCTCAGTCAATAGTGGAATAATAAAACTGCAGGACGAGTAAAAAATAAATTTATCGTTTTTTTTTTTTTTTTATTTCAATACACCTACCAAAAGAACCCCGTCCAAGGGTCTGTGTATATCCATTGTTCTAAGTAATTCCGCTTTTTTTTTTTTTTTTTTTTTAATCGTCAACACGTATAGATGTGATAATTATTATTTTTTTTAAAAAATACAATAACTGAATAATTTAGCGTGTCGTCATTTTTATGGATCTAAATTAGGGTGTTATATATATATATATATATATATATATATATATAATAGGTTGAGAACCACTGGTTATTTATATACAAAAACACGACCGAAATAACATTGGTGATCATTTTTATACGCGGGCGTTGTTATGCGTGTTTTCATTGGTCGCGAATATTAGGTTTATTAAAAGCGGTGGAAAAACGGTCGGCATTTCGCGCGTAGATCGGCGCGGCCCGCGGAAAAAAGTTTCGAGACTGTAATAATTAGTGTGACAACTCATGACACATCACTCGCGGGAAAATATCTCGCCGAGCTAATTAAAAACCTAATGCGAAAAACAAGGTGTGCAAATTTATGTGCGCGCGGCGCTGTGGCGGCGAGTTTCTGTCCTCGAAAGTTTGTCGTTGATGTATGACAATGACGTGGATAACTTTATGGGCTCGACACTAATTAGATAAGAGTATGAGATAAGGCCAACTACGCACTTCACCGCCGCCACCCTAAACGATAAACTAACGAGTGCACGGAGACGACGTACTCGTCGTCCTACTCCTATACTAACTATACTACTGCTGCCCCCGTAGTAATAATAATACCAAAGACAGCCAACCTAAAAAAAACAAAACGATGAAAAGTAACTTGAGATAAATTGTTATCAGAGTGTTGCGCGTACAAATTTCGTGGTGAACGCCGCCAGAGAGAATGATTTCAATAGATCAGATCGACAGAAGTGACGAGAAAATAATAGTACATTTAGATAAGTGAATTCGTAGGAGAGAGCTTTGTTTTATTGAAAAACTTTAACCAATGTTATCGAAACATTTAATAACGTATTTGATTTTGTAACTTTGGTTTTCATTTTTTGAAAATTTTCATACCTACTTTAGGTAATTATTGGATACATTAAAAAAAATAAATAAATAAATAAACATCGTAACACAAATACCATTTTTACGCTACACAAGCTGTAAAATTGTTTGTCACGTGGCCAGTGTGTATTATGCTTTTATTTATCTTGTGATAAAACTTTACAACAAATTTCACTAGAAACGAACATTTTAGTTTTGAAACGATTTTCCCAACGATACGCCAATCGAATGTATAGAAATATTCATTGTTTTTTCTTTTTTTTACGTTCAAGAATTTAACTTACGAGTATAATATAGATCTGAACGTAAGTTTAATCAACAAATGTGCCATGTCCGAAAGAAACTAATAGTTAAATGTATTTGACAAATCATAAGCAAATAAAATTACAGTTTCAGTTGTATTTTTTTTTACCTCTTTAAACCTGCCAATAATGATAAAACATAACACTGTAGGAAAAGCGTAAAAAATGGTTTAATGTTATTTTAATACTCGTTTTCCCTCTTGACGACTATATTATTATTATCATCGTATATAATGCTTAACGACTGTCGTCTTAAAAAATTATTATAACAATTATTATTCACGTACCTATTTCGTTATTCGTTCCTTGTACAAGCATAAACCCTAGGGAGGATTTTGAAAGAATGAGATGGTAGTATTTTTAATTCGTAAAAAAAACGTTACGCTTGGGAGGATTTTGAAAAAATAAAATAATAGTGTTTTAATTTAATAAAAAATACATAAAAAAACAATTTGAAAAGGAAACTAATCTTTTGGAAAAAAAAGAAGATAAAAATCATGTTTTAACATATTATTTAAACTTGTCGATCGATTTCTGTATTTTCTCCCAAAGGTTTCAACGAAATCGCTAGAAAATATCAATACATATGCCATATGCATATAATATTATCTGTTTCGTGAAATATTGGTAACGAAAAAGTTCTGACTCGTTATTTTTATTTTTGTTTAACATCAATAACCGTAAGCTTCACTTTGGAATGGGATTAAGGGAGTTTCGCCCTCCTTTGGTGTGTTTCAAAACATCTTCTAAAACATTTCTATCAAAATATTCTACTGATTAGCGCTTATTAAATAGAAACATATTGTTGTTATATTCATTGACATTCACGATACATTATTGGAAACAATCACGCGTGTTTGTGCATAAATTAATAATAATAAATTATGTTTCTAATTTTGGTATTTTCTTTTGTTTCAGGTATGTATTCATTTCAAACTAGGTTTGGATACGAATCGAGAAAACATTGTTCGGTCATAGCATACGTGGACAACATTATTTTGATTAAAGACAGACAAGAACGTGGGAAATGTCTTTAGGAAAAATAAAAATAATCAACCCTCATATATTTTTAGAATAGATAATATGAATAAAGATTTGAATAGAACTGCTGAGTTTCACGAGCGAAAATAAACCGAATTTGTCAAAGTTCCATCTCAAAACGAATATGGCAAATTAACAGGTCGATTTTCAGCTTGTTTTTAAAATTGAAAATTTTATTTTGAAAAATGAGATTTTTAATAATATGTGCATAGAGTTGAAATTAAATTATTTATAATATAATAATTAAATTATTATATTTAAAATGAAATTAAAAACTTAAAAATCAATTTTTCGAAAAAAGTGACGAAAAAAGAAAAAAAAAAATGATTCGAAGAAAACTTAAAATTTGTTTTTACACTTTTATATTCAAAAATGTTTGTTATGATGCTATAAAAATAAGAAAAAATCAAATGGATTAAAGGGTCTGGTATCTGCGGTAAACTGTAAAAGAAAGCGTACTAAGGTAACATCGAAAATAGATTGTACTATTTCTGTGAAAAAAATTTGAAAATTTCGAAAATTAATTTTTTAAAGTATTATCTGGGTGTAATTTATGATATAAAAAGTTACAGTTTAAAACTTCTGGACAAGCATTTCTATGTAAAAAAGTGTTTCCAGAAAAAAAAAAAAAAAAAGAAAATAAATATAATCATCATTGTACTAACCAATAGCGTCGCGCTCCACTCAGAATCTAAAATACATAAAATAAAGAAAAAAAAAGGTCATATGGAGATTTAATCTCCTATATCCCACCTCAACTAAATTGTTATCAGCTATCCGAGCGATGGCAAAATATTGACGAAGGTGACCAAAGCCAAATAATATAAATTTTGATTTAATAAAAAGATATGTGGTAATAAAGAATAATATACGTAGTAAATACTATACGATTAGGTTTCGATGATAGTTTTAATATTAACAATATGAAAAAATTCGGGATGGGATTTTCATGATGATCGATTGCCCCCAACAACCCGCGCACCTAACCGCTGGCGTTTAAATTTAAATCATAAACATTAATATTAGTATTAAATATTAACGTAAACACGATTATTAATTTTATACGATATGAACACGAAAGTGTTAAAATATATGATTACGAATTGATTATTAGAAAATCTAATCGTCAATATACAGAAATAATAATATTTTATTATAAAAATCGTTTTCCGTGTTGTCCTCGGACGGGACGAGAGTGAAAACGAAAACGGAAACGACAGACCGCGCGGGAGAGTCGTGTAGGTCCGCGTAATTAAAATGAAATTATCCTTCGCGAACAATCAAATCCGTTACTCGCGCGTATTTGCGCGCATAATACGCCATTCGATTAGCATTATAATTCGCGCAACACGTAACACCCAGCAAATAATACAGCTCGTCGTTTCAGAGCAAAACGCGACTTCGGCATTATTATTGTGTATTATTATCATTATCGTCCGTCCGTCTCTATCGCGATTCGTCGGCAATCGAATGAATATTAATGTGGATTTCGCGGGTAGCACCGGCGGCGTACGAGTATTATAATAGTTCTGTTACTCGTATTTTTTATTAGTTCGTTTTCAAATTGAAAAAAACAAAAAAAAAAAAGCCCGGGCATACTTCGCACGACGGTTGGGATTCATTCTCTTGACGGGTGTATTGAATTTTTTAAGAAACGATAAATCATTTCTTCGATTAAACGATTCTGAACGAAGAAAGTTAATAATATAAAAGAAAAATGTTAGAAAAATATTCCAAAATTTTTTTTCTTCACATTTCCAAAATTTTCGTATAATTCAAAAAACAATGGCTTCCGAGTCGTGTTTGTGAAATTTTGTTTAGTTTTTTAAAGAAAAAAAAAAAAAAAA
>JAIPRM010014703.1:0-10590 GCA_025469315.1 Stegophylla sp. TES_Ste_2020
TTTTTTGAATTTCTCAATTCTTCAATTTTTTTTTTGGAAAAAACTACCCAAAATTTGACAAAAACGACTCGGAAACCATCTTTTTTTGATCCGAATTTTATGAAAATTTAAACATAGATAGAAAATCCTATAAAAAATATTTTGGCGCAATAAAATTTTGAAAATGTGAAAAAAAATGTTGGACATTATTCGAAAAAATTTTTTTTTTCTTGTATTATTAACTTTCTTCGTTCAGAATCGTTTTATTGAAGAAATAATTTATCGTTTCTTTAAAACTCAATACGCCCGTCAAGAGAATACCACCCGTCGTGTGAAGTACACCGATCGTGCGAAGTATGTCCGGCTTTTTACATTTAGGACTCTGCAAATAATATTTATTAAGGTATACAAATAAAGTGTTTATTATTTATTATATATATATTTGGGAATGGGAACATTTTCACTATTCTCAATGAAGAAATCTCCGAATAGCTAATACCTCTATTAATCTTAATTTGAAAATAATAACAAAACGACGTCAGTAAAACGCATTCACACTAGATACTAAAACGATTTCAAACTCGTTTCCGACGCCCAATTTCCATATAATGAATGATAATATTATTATCTATTATATTATATACAATAATATTGCGATAACACAAAACGATTACGGCGAAAATGCCAATCTGCCATCTGTTATCTTGGTTGGTGGTTATTTTTCGATGCAATGAACGTGTTAAAACAAAAAAGAAGCGAAAAACTGTAATTTTTGTTTTTTCAAAACAAAAGAAAAGTTAGGAGTGTATAAATTAGTACTTAGAAATAATTTACTATAGAATATTACCATTGAGATTCTTTTTTATATTTTCGTATGTATTCCATTAGACATTAAATGATTAATTAAATATAATTAATAAATGAGTAATTATATTTAAAAATGAAATTATAATTTGATTTAACTTAGAGATCATGTTATGATTTTACACACATATTTTTTACAAATTTTGAAAATATTCTCTAAAAAGCGGACACCTCCGAATAGTGGACAAAATGTCGTTGACCAAGAGACAAGAGTGTTTGCTTTTAGGAGGTTTCACTGTATTTACAACACTGTATTCAATATTTGTCTCATTTTGAATGCCTTTCCATTAAAATAAGACTATAGTTTTATTTATTTTTTTTATTGAGTTTATGTATATTTTGTCATGTGGAGTGATAATTGGAATGTTTTAAACCGTTCATATTATGTATGTGAGTAAATTCGTTGTTTAAACACTCACACTTAAATATTCAAGATTTTGTTACACAGATTATACGTAAGTACGACTACGTCTCATTAGAATAATAATATTATGTATGCCTACAGTATATTAAAGATTCACGTTTAGTTTTATCTCGTTTATAAATCTCTTGATAATAATTATTTGTTAAGCGGATTCCAGAACTACATCCGTAAATCTTATTACAGGACGTTTTCCAAAGACATTAAATCATTTGTGTCTTACTTGAATATGGTTATTTTTTAGGATTAAAAAAAATATATACATATACATGTATATACGATATACGTATACGTGAAGAAATAATACAAGATATCGACGGAGCCGCGTTCTACACACCCTCAGAAGCTATTGTTCATCATTGTATTAAATACAAAACGTATAATGGTAATCTTTTGAGTGGCGTATTTTATTTAAAACGGGTTATCGAGAAAGAGGGAGAGAGAAAGAAGGAGAGAGAGAGAGAGAGAGAGATCGAGAGCGAGAGAGAGAGAGAGAGAGAGAGAGAGCGAGAGAGAGACAGACAGACAGATAGAAAGAGAAATGTTATAATATACGATCATAATTTATACGTTTTAAAAGCATCAATCTTGTTTATTCGAATCGTGCCGCAGGTTATGCTATTAGGTATTTTTTTTTTTTGATACAGAGGGCCCGAGTGAGTGTATAATTTATTTTGTAGGCGTGTAGGCAATTATACCCCAGACATATTTCCATTTAAATTGTTGACATACTTGTTGCCGTCTGCGTCGAGTTATAACGTATTATAAACTGTATATAAATGGGTTTTTTTTTTTTTTATTATCTTTATGTGTTATCGTTGGGGTAAATCGTTAATACGAGTCATACTGGTTTGGGATGGTTTTACGTAACACAAAGAGCATAGATTTTACGTGATTACACTTGTTTTTCATCATCGATAATTTTCTGTGCGTCTACACCAGTGATTCTTAATCTTTTTTCAAAGGACGGAAAACTTAATGTTTTATAAGATTTTTGCAGAACATGGTGATTTTTTACATACGCGATTTATTATTGGCCAATGGCCGGATTAGGAAGAACGTTTTGTGGGGAAAATATGTTTATTTTGTGTGATTTGTCCTCCTCCTCCCCTTATAACCTTATACAATCTAAGGAAAACCTTGTGGGCTTAAAAATAGATATTTGTAGCTAAGACCCCAACCTCTCACCTGGTTTTCGATTATACGACTTAAAATGATGTGTTTTAGAAATCGATAAGAGTCAAATGACGAAATAAAAAATTACATCCACTTCCTTTTTTCCATTAATTTTTAAGTTTTGGTGGAACACTTGCACTAAATTCACTGAACCCCTTTTTTTCGTTCAATCAGTTTCGTGGAAAACCGATTAAGAACCACTGGTCCGAACATAAATCATCAAATTGACCAAGATCCGTCATTCATATATCGAACAGAGTAATAATAAATAATTGTACTCGTCTTTCACCAAAAACCTTTGAAATAATAATAATAAAAAAAAAAAAAAAACTGAACATATTTCGCATCGTAAAATTTTGGACTCATTAACACAAAACTGTTGTAAATCGGTTGAATAATGTATAAAGTAATGAGACAGGTATATATTAATATTATAGCGTACTCATGGTCCCGTGGTCCGGATCAATTCATATTGACTGATTGTTTAATTAGATGATGACTTTTAAAGTCGAAACCGGACGCTTATGCAATTTTCATGTACTCCAGAATAAGTTTTTATATAAAATAATATAGGGTGACCATATTTATGAATATAAAAAACGGAACTAATAATTTTGGCTAAACTCTAGAAGATATCTACATAAAATTATTTGGCAATTAGTTTCACTGTAACATGTCTTAACAATAACAATAAGGTAAATTTTATTTAGTTCGTTTATTATTTTGAAAACTCTCCTTATTTGTAGTTAACTTCAATTTTTGTTGCGACTTTAAAAATTTTTTTTGATATGTATTCAATCTATTGTGTCATATTTTTAAATGTTTGAGACTTCTTTTGAAATTGTTGATTGTATTGAATATCATAGAAAATAATCATAGGTTTATGTTTTTGAAATTATCATTATTGATTGTAGGAAAAATAAGTAGCTTCTTTCCTTCTGTATTATCATAATACTCTCTTTGTTGCTGTATTTGTTCCTAGATTTTTCCATAAATAAAATCGTTCATTGTTCCTTTCCTACCTACAGCAATACTGAATTTGGTACCAATTACAACTGTTTCCTTAAATTAAAATAATTTTTGTTAAATAATTGATGTTAGGTAAAATTGCCCATTTTATACAATATATATAATTTATATAAAATTACGTTGGCAGTTTTACCTTTAATGTTAGTTAATTTCAACGCGTTTATTTTTACTTCTGTTTTAAGGATCGAAAAATCAAATTTCGATTTTATTTTAAAATTGTACTTACATTTATCATTTTTCATTTTTTGGTGTACAATAATTTCTTTTGCGCACATAATATGGAATTAAAATGGGACAAAAAACGAAGGTCCTGTTTAAAGTTTTTCGAGATAATGGAACACTATGCTTAAAAAAATGACAATTCCGTTTTTAAAAGGACACCCTCAGTGTAATAGCTATACATTGTTTATTTATTTATTTTATTTTTTATATGCCTATATATAATAGGTTTCTATACTTTATATATAACATGCAGAGTATAATTGAATAAATATAATTAAACATTAAAATATGGTAACACTTTAAAAGTTATTCCTTTTTTACATTTTTAGTAAAAAGTTAGGTTAAGTCATTAAAAGCTCTATTTATTTGTGATGAAGTTTTTAAATATTAACTAAATACAAAAAAGCATTGCTCTTTGGTAAAATACAAATAGTATTAAAATTATATTTTAATGATTATTAAATAAAAAAATTTAAAAAAGAAAGGCGGACACACTTCACACCACGAATATTCTTCACTCCTCGGGCCAGATACTATTGGTGGGATTGTAGAATTTTAAAGAAACGATAAATCATTTCATAAATAAGACAATTCTGAATGTATGAAGTTAATATTATAAAGAACAATAATATTCGTCATTTCCAACGCACTCACCAAGAATATCTGACCCGAAGAGTGAAGAATATCCATGAAGCGAAATATGTTCGGCTTTCTTGTCTTTACTTTAATTCACTTTTTTTTTTATCTAATAAATAAAGAAGTAAAAAAAAAAGTGTGTACTTCTCTCGTCTGTGTGTTCATCGCACTTCGGATGGGATACTCTTGACGGATGTATTGAATTTTAAAAAACGATAAATTATTTCTCTAATAATACAATTCTAAACTAAGGAAATTAATAATATAAAAAACGAGTAAATTTTCGCAAATGCTCCAACATAAAACTAAACTATAACAATTCGACTAGCGCTGTACAGTGTTATACAGAGTGAGTGAAAGTCAAAAATTAGTAATGTGATGAAGTTAAGTTTTATATGCACCTAAATTATTATATTATAATTTATATTACATATATGCCTAAATATGAGCATCATCAAGGATCGATAATTAAATAAAAAAAATAATTGATTTTATTGGTGAATATTATAATGAGATATTATTATTGCTGAATAGTGTGTAACTATTTATTAAAAAATATGTTAACAATAATAGTGTAATACAGAGGGGAAAAAATTAACCGCTTTTGGGATAAATATGGCATTTTAGAATTAACTTGTGATTCGTAAGGTTTTATTTTATACAATTTTGAATTCTTTATTATATAAGCTGAAAATTTAACATAATCTCACTCGTGCATACCTATTTAATATTTATAATTAACCTGAAAAATTCTTTAAAACTATAAGTTTTTAGAACAATTTAAAGTTAGAATTTGTATAAAACTGCTATTTATTACGTAAAATAATGATTTTTTTCAATAAATATATAAAATCTATTAAAATTTTAATTACACTTAACATTTTTACTTACTTAAGATTACTTACTTAATTAAGATTCCTCAGTTGTTTGTCTAATTTTGTTTAAGTTTTCTTAATAGTTAGCACACTGAAAAATTTTTTACAAGCGTTAAAATTACAGGATTAAGGCTCAAATGACGGTTAGCAAATAATGACAGATTTCCCTTCCTTTTTATCATTATTTTTTAAATTAAAACATTATAACCAGAATTATTGTGTTATTGAAGAAATAATTAATCGTTATTTTATTATTCAACTCAGTACTCACTCATCAAGGAAAGCCCACTCGAGAAGTGAAAAACACTTATAGTGTGAAGTATGTTGTGTTTTCTTATATTTCTAATACACTTGTACATTTTAGATTCTGAGTGATAGCGAGGAATGCATTGGTTTTACAAA
Source organism: Stegophylla sp. TES_Ste_2020 (assembly GCA_025469315.1). Lineage (NCBI taxonomy): Eukaryota > Metazoa > Arthropoda > Insecta > Hemiptera > Aphididae > Stegophylla > Stegophylla sp. TES_Ste_2020. The sequence goes on from JAIPRM010014703.1 coordinate 5,605, forward strand.
TATGTGTGTTTATTTTTTTCCATATGTATGTAATCACGAGTTCGGGTCGAAATACTGGTCCAAAAGTTTCGATCAGTAACTTTAGAGATCGGAAATTTTGTCTTGTTGGTACTTAAAGGAATTCATTTTTCCAAATTCTTAATACTTTTTCCAAGCGCAAGCCTAGACTACCCAAATTTTGATAAAAACCGGTAAATAACGGCATAACCTAAATTTTCATAAATTCGATTTTTTATTTTTTATATAACTTACAAAATAATGAAGCTAGAAAGTTAAAACTCCCATATAAAATTTCAAAAATATTTGAACAATTTTGAGTAAGTTCAGAATTTTGAAAATTTCGGAAATTTTTCATTTTTTGTTAGTTTTTAATTCATAAAATTTTAATGTATGGATATTAAGAGCTGAAAATTTAAATCAAACATACTCATGTATAACTAATGGACCTAAAAAAATCTCGAAAATCGTAGGCCAACTTTTTTTTTTATGACCATTGAAAATTAGTATTTTGACAGAAATCATTAGTTTTACATAAAATTACACACTTAAACGCATATAAAAATAATTGGTTACCGATCTTTATAAAACTTGGTAAACAGATGGAGAATTACATTGTGAATATTTTGGTGTATGAAAATATTTCATGGACGAATTATTAAAACTTTTACAAGTTTTTTATAGAAAAAAAATAGGAAAAAGTGCGGAAAAATTACTATAAATATTAAATACTATAAATAAAATAAATATTAATTACTTTGTTACTAATTAATAATATTGGACCATAACTGGACATTTGAAAAAATGGATTGAGTTTTATTTGATGCACCTATTGGAAAAAAAGTTAATTCTATTAATAATTCAAAACCCAAGGATTCACATTAAAAGACCAAAATGTTAGTTACACTAATTACTGAGAGGTCAATCATTAATTAATTTATAAAAATAGATTTTTATTGCTTTTTTCATTTGTAGTAAGACATTTATCACCTCATAAACACGCGCACGCGCGCACACACACCCACATACACACACACGCACGCACCAAATATCGAATATCCAACATTATTAAATAACATTGTGTTAAATATTTCCTTTTCATTAGTTATTATTATTATTTTTATATATTATTTGAAACTTTCACTCAGAATCGTTTTATTGAAGAAACGATTTATCGTTTCTTTAAAATTTAACACACCCACCAAGAGCTTCACACCCAAGGTGCGAAGAATATCCGTCGTGCGAAGAATATCCTTCGTGCAAAGAATACCCATCATGCAAATTATCTCCGGCTTTTTTAGTTTTTTTTTTTTACATAACCTGAGCGCCGAAGGGAAATTGTTTTTCTTCGGTTATAATCCTCTCACAAGTCCCTTAAGTCACTTGGTATGTAATTAAATATTTCAGACGAAATTGATATTATTAATTAGGGTTGACAGACGTTTCGTATAATACGGGAACCTTCTGTATTTTAATAAAAGGTCCCGTTGTCCCGAACACTCCTTCGGGAAACCAAAACTTCCCGTTTTTCAAAAAATTACTTAAAGAATAAATTATAATATCCCTTTGACCTTTAGGATATCAGTCAATATTAAAAGATATTCATTCTTCTAACGAATAATATGATATACTATATTCATGAACTTCAACAACTAATAATTAGTCTTGTTTGGTTAAATTATACATACTAGTATTTTTATAAAATTAATGTGAGTAACTAATAGCTAGGTATTGCCAAAAAAACAAAAAGTTTTTGTTTGTTTTTTTTAAAAATATTTTATTAAGTTTAAAAACGTTATGGTTATACTTTATTTAGCATACGTATGTTATTAACCTATCCTGTTAAAATATTATTCAAATATAATAAGATGTTGATATAGAAATTAACAAAAAACATTTCAATTTAAAAAGGATAAGTTGTTTGAATAGGAGGGGCAATAGACTTAATTTAATTGAATTTTGAAATCTGGCAACCCTAAATATTATGTATGACAAAACTATATTGAATTCAATTATGAAATAATTGGATTCTAAGTAAATCTATTTTACTTAATCCAAAAGGTTAAAGACGTACGTTGTGACTCGTCGTTCACCATGAAATAAACATTATAATAGGTATCAAAATTAATTTAAAAACAGTGAATGTGTAGATAATGGATAAGACATATTTTCGTTTTATATAGGGAATGGTTACACCGTAGATATATAATATTATTATACATCTATTGGTTACCATTGGTGGCTCGTTAGGGGAATCTTTGTGACAGCGACCCCCATAAAAAAAATAAAAAGAATAGTAATATAATAAAATAGTTTGAAGAAAATTGTATTTATAATTTATAATTTAATATTTTTATTCATTTTGAAAATAATAATGATAGTTTTCGATGATCTTGATAATATAAAATTGTTTATTATATTTTTACATTGATAATGAGAAGATAGGTGTCATTCAATAATAATACGAGCGAAAAATATCGATAATGACAAAAATGACGGTTGCTAGTTCGGGAATCTGCCTTTCGAGAGACTCAATTGTGTATACAAATTGTACATGACAAGGCGGAGGTCGGAGGTAAATTGTATAGACGTTATTCAGTACTTTGAGACTAGGCTCTTTCAAAGTTTCTGCCGTCTGCATCGCAGTCGTCGCGTATTTTTCTGTGAACACGAAAACTCGCAGCACGGCGCTTAGTCCGTATTAGGCAATATTATTTAGTGGCGTCGTTCAGTCGTTAGCTACTGTAATTATTGTTCATTGTTTACACAGTTCGATAAACTGTAGACATTTTAATCCGACGGCGTGTTCGCGTGGTATTAAATATTTTTTATTAAACTTTCAGTCTCCCCATGAATTTACTTGCGAGCCGCCATTGTTGTTCACACGGTTTTCCATTATAAATGGTTGATAATCTCTATAATATTATTATCATCATAATTCTTATTACATAATACGACTTTATTATTTTACAGTTAAGTTGAAATAATCGAACGAAAATAATATTGAAACACAAGAATTTACCATTGAACAAAATTATATATTTTCAAACATCGTAATTTTAGTAAAAAATCGTTGTCACCCAATATTCAAATACAACATTTCTTTGGCGACAAAATTTTCACTGGGTGACATTTTTGTCGCCCAGTATGTAGATTAAAATATCCACTGTCTGCAATTAAAAACATTTGCAATAAATTATTCACTTAGCTGATCTCTACGAATATTTTGTATACTGATTGGAAAAAATTATACAAAACTTTTGGTTGATTATGAATATTGTGTGTAATGAACATTTTCAAAGGTATAACTGCATAAGGTTTTGATTGAACAAATCGTTATTTTACATAAAAATGACAAGTTTCATACAAATTATAAATATTTTATTTATCTCTCTATTTTTTTTTTTTTTATTAAAATAAGTATATTTACAATCTGTATCACATATATAATATGCAAATGTGATTCGAGAATATCTACAGAAAATGAATATTATATGGGAGTGACGGTCCAGGAGCATAATTCCTAGAAAAAAAAATTATGGATATCAATTTTTAAAATAATTTCTTGGCAGTTAAAAATATATATAAAAAAGGTTGTATTAAATTGTCTGCTCAAAATATTAGACAGTTGTTAATTTTTTTTTTTGAAAATATTATGTAGTTTTCAGTACAATGTTGTTTATAATCTGTAAATCAAAATATATATATATATAATCAAACGCCAGAATAAATGGCCCACCCAATTCGTTTGAAATTTTTAGAAAAATTATTTATTACTATGTATTAGTGCACTAAGAAAGGATTTTTTGAAATTAAATTTCTAAATGGGTGAAAAGGGGGTTGAAAGTTTTATATATATATATATCAATAATAAATATTTGTACGCATTAAATTTTGTTTATTTGATTGCTACAGGCAGTGTTTACGAAAAGTTTGATAGCAACCAATTAAATCATTACAACGGGCAAAATTGCGGTTATAATGTACCTATACCAATATTTTTTGTTTTTATATATATTTTAACATAAAGAAGTTATGTGGTCATATTTTTTGAGTTTATTTGTAACGTTATCAAAAATATCAATTAAAGTTAAATATTGTTATAACTCATTTTATGATTTTTTTCCCCCCCGTCAGCGAAAATATCATATTTCTTATAAAGCACGTCCGCAATTAATTTTCCTTGTTTATTTTATATTTTTTTAATAATTTCATCGTACACTATATAATATCGTTTGCAAATATATGTATATTGTTTTTTTATATCGATATATGTACACACAAAGGCATTTCAGCGTCGCTTCACCTGAAAAATTGCGGAATGTAATACTGTGAAATTCTTTCATGATATAATAAACGTGTATATATATATATATAATATTTTATACATACGTGTATCGCTTTTACCGGTATACATTTTGTAATATTCCTGTGGAATTTCCGTATATGACATTCGTTATGCACTGAAATGGAGCGACCGGTGTTCGTGTCGCGCCAATGTACCCCGACAATGTTTCATATATAATATTATAATTTACACTGATCCCGAATATTGTATTGCCGCGGCGCGTCGCTCGGGGAGCGCGGCGTGTTAACGATAAATATCAGGGACTAAAACTGTGTGTAGTACGACACACTTTGTGTAATACGAAATATTGAATGTGTAGTGCAAAATGAAAAAGTGTGTAGGGATTGTAATGTAACAATTGATATTTAATTTTAGATTCTAAAAGTAGTGTAAAAGCTTATGTTTTTACAATGACGTTTATTTTTTTTATTTTAGATTCTGAACGAAGTGAAGAAGCTTATGATTTTACAATGATGTTTATTTTTTTAGATTCTGAACGAAGTGAAGAAGCTTATGATTTTACAATGATGTTTATTTTTTCTTTTTTTTTCTCTTCCTGTAAACACTTTTTCGTATAGAAATACTGGACCAAAAGTTTCGATCAATATCTCTATAGAACCGGAATCATACCCAGATGGTAC
>JAIPRM010014704.1:0-10590 GCA_025469315.1 Stegophylla sp. TES_Ste_2020
ATAAAATTCGGATCAAAAAATGATGGTTTCCTAGTCGTTTTTGTCAAATTTTGGGTAGTTTTTTCCAAAAAAAAAATTGAAGAATTGAGAAATTCAAAAAATGACCTCTCTAAAGTACAATCTAGAGACGAATCCGGTTTCAAAAAGTTATTGATCGAAACTTTTGGACAAGTATTTCTATACGAAAAAGTGTTAACAGAAAAAAAATAAAAAATAAAAAAAAAATAAACATCATTGTAAAAACACTAGCTTCTTCACTTTGTTCAGAATCTAAAATATGAATTCGAGGAACGTACGAATACGTCGTCGTAGGGGCGGGCGGTCGTCGTACCTAGTGATGGATGTAAATTTGCACGTGAAATTTTTTTTTGGTGAAAATTTTGAAAATATTTTTGATTTTTCAAATATTACAATGCTTCTTAGACAGTTGAATGAATCTGATCTACACTTTTGTATTCAAAACTGTGTATATTAGGCAAAGTTAGAATTTTATGTTAGTTTCTGAAAATTTCCAAATTACTAACTTAGTTAGATAGAAGTTAGTTGGGCAAAAATAGTAACTTAAGTCAGAATAGAAGTTAGAAGTTAATATATATTTTTTTTATTTCAGTATAATATATAAATTTAAAAAAAATAATGTATAGACAAAAAAGACGGATATACTTCGCACCACAGACACTCTTCGCTCCTCAAGTCAGATACTCTTGGTGGGAGTGTAGAGTTTTAAAGAAACGATAAATCATTTCTTTAATAAGACAATGCTCAACAAAATAAGTTAATAATATAGAGAACAATAATAGTAGTCACTTTCAACACACCCACCAAGAGAATCTGACCTGAAGAGCGTTCATGGTGCAAAGGATGTCTGGCTGTCTTCTCTATAATTTACTTTTTTTATTCAATAAATAAATAAAAACAATTATGAGAAAAACATAATAAAAAAATGTCCAATTTTTTTTCAAATTTTCAAAATTTTCTTGCTATAAAATATTTCTGGTATTGTCTATCTACGTCTAAATTTTCATAAAATTTCGATCAAAAAATATTTTCTTAGTCTTTTTTGTCAAATTTTGGATAGTTTTTCAAAAAAAAAAAATAATAATAATAATAATAATAATTGAAGGATTGAGAAATTCAAAAAAATACAAAAAAAACTAGTTAATTATTGTTTTCAACGAGTTAGAGTTAGATTATTTTACACGTTTAAAATAACTCGTTAAGTTACAAAGTTATTATAAATAAAAAATAACTAGTTAAGTTAGAAAATTACATAAAAAGTAACTTTCTAACTAGTTAGTGCCCAACTTTGATATTAGGTGTTTGTACATAAAATTTTAGACAACATATTTTGTTGCATGTAAAATTTTAAGACATTATTGAATTTCCATTTTGTTTTTATAAAGTAGTTAAAATTATTTTTGAGTATTCAATACAATAATTATAATATAATATGTATTCAATATAAATTTATAACTTCAAACGTAATAGTCATATTATTTAAGTTACCGTGTAATTTAATTTTTAAATCAATTAAGGAGGTAGGTAGGTAAAAATGTAACAGTATTAAAAAAAAAAAAAACACACACACACAAGTCTTACAGTGTTTTGCTAGTTTATACTTATAAAAACAAAACGCGCTATTATTAGGAGTGTAATTTAATTTTTGAATTATTTAAATAATATATACAAATTTAACGATTTGTAAAAACATAATAAAAATCTAACAGTCTTTTGTTAGTTAAAAATAATAATATTAATACTAAAAAAACAATAAAATATTTTTGGCATCTAATTTAATTTCGAAATGAATTCAGTACATAACAATTTAACAGTATTTAAAAAAAAAAAAAAAAAAAAAAAAAAAAAAACAGTAAAAATCTAAAAGTCTTTTGACTTAATTTTGATAAAATTATCATACGATAAATAATAATAATTTTTTTTTTTTTTAATTAACATAAAAATTAAAATTTGAAAACTTTCAAGCTTACATCACTAGTCGTACCTTGTGCACGTTATATCCTTTTGATGTGTAAACGGACGAAAGTGCATAATATGTTACTATTAAAGCGCACCTACACACGCGACGAATGAGACAAAAAAAAAAAAAACCCTCTGGAATTTTGAGACCGTTAAACTTATACACACCCCGCGGACACCAAACCCTACCCTCGTCCACCCATCGCCAACGCGCAGAGTAAGTGTACATATGCATGACTGTCAGTTTTACGCGTTAAGTCTAAAGATTAAACTAATAAAAAAAAAAAAGTTATTATAATAGGTACACGCAAACATATAATTTTTGTTTTTTTTTTTTCTTGTATACAAAACTGTGTTTGAAACATTTTTCATTTTGACTTTTTCCCGCGACGAACCGCGCAGTGAATGCGAAAAATTATATAATATTCTAGGACACGTTGGTATATAGTATTTTATGCTCGTTATAAAATTTTATTAATTAATTTCGTTTCAGCAACGCATATATGAGTCGTTCTTTTTCTACTGATTTAACAAATAACGTGTTTTTCTTTCGACCTCACACATGCAGCAGGTCATAGTATTTTTTTAAGTATTATATAAGTTCATCAAACCGATACGGTTGGTCGAATTTGTATTTTGTTTTGAAACGTTCACATTTCAACGGTTAACCCCTCGGACTTGACGAAAAAAAAAAAAAAAATTTGATGTCAAAAATAGCCGAAAAACTATAATAATTGGCTTGTGTCTAACTTCGAATCGTCATAAGTTTATTTATTAATTAATAATGTATAAAATAAAAATTTCGAAAATGCTAAAATCACTAAAATACTAAATTACAAAAATTGCTAAATTAACCATTTTGTATGGTTCAACAATAATTTTGTATGGTAATTTAGTATTTTAGTAATTTTAGAATTTTTGAAATTTTTATTTTATACATTATTATTTAATAATAAATATCAATCAGTGATGTTACAAAATCAGCAAATAAGTGTTTCTGTGGACTAAATAAAATTTTCAGATCAAGTGCAATTTCTAAAAACTTAAGAGTCAACTTAATTTTTTAACTTTGTTAAGGTTTATAGAACAGAAATATGGCCGATGAGAAAAACTGAGGGACTTAGAATGGGCAGTGTTTGAAAGAAAAGTACTCAGGAGTACATCTCTTAATTTCTTTTTCTTTTTTTGAATATCAGTTTGCTTTAATGTCTTAGTTTACCATTTTTGTCATAATTGTTAAGTTAATCAAATTTTCTATTATGTTATATGTATTGTATTTATGTTTTCTGTAATAATTTCAAAAGGGTTTAACCCGTTTACTGTTATTAAATAAAATATTTGGAATTAAAAGTGCTGATTTTCCAATTAAATTTTAAAAAATACTGTGTTATTTGTTGTACAAGCTATTTTTCAAATCATTTTTTTTTTTTTTTTTTTTATCTTTAAGGCATTTATTTCGTCGTTTGAGGTAATTTCGAAGTAATTTTTCGAAATTTGTCGTGTCACCGGGTCATCGAAAAGCACAAGCTCTAATAATTATTATACAAACGGGTGGAAACATATTTTCCATAAATTATTATTATCCGCCTGTCGTTTATCATTTTCTGATTTAACAGTGAATAATAATAATAATAATAATATACTCAATACCAGCGATGGGCACTTTCCTATAGTCTATATACTATCGAATACTATTCGAATATATATATATATATATTTTTACATGACCGAAGGTGTTTTAAACTATCGCGAATAGCTTGAAAAACTATCGAATAATTTTTAAATAGTTTTTACTATCGAACAGTATTCACTATCGAATAATTCGAATAGTGTTTACTGTTGAATGGTTCGAAAGAACGTTGTGGTTTTATAAAATATATGAATAAATTATAAATCGAACATAACTGATAACGTTTAGGAGTAAATTATAAAAATATTCATAAACGGAACAACAAAGGATTTTTGATTTTTATTATTTTCTCTAATTACTCGAGTTGTAAAAAACTATCGAATAGTCCACTATCGAAACTATCGAACAGTCCACTATCGAAACTATCGAATGGTTCGGTGTCTATTTGAATGTTTAAACTATTCGAATAGTTATCGAATGACAATCGAACAGTGGACTACCATCGGACAGTTCGATAGTGCCCGTCACTACAACAGTCAATACGTCGTGCACGTGGCGAATGACGTCAAGCCAGACAGTGTCGACGCCGTGCGGTGTACTTATATCCTGTTCATTGTTTATGTTTCAAAAAAATACATTTACACCAATAATGAGTATAAACCACGCGTTTACTTGAAATTCAATGAGTATGTTATTTAGTCGGTCACACGCGGTTCGGCCCGCTGTCCAAATAACATTGTAATAACGTGTGATCATCATCATCATAATATTATAATGTATGCACACAAATACACAGCGGACATTAGTCGTGGTCGTCGTCGCGGCACTATTAACGGGCGTGTATTGTTCGCACGTATTGAGAAGAAGAGCCGCGATAACGTCAAACGGTTTTAATAAATTATTCAAATTGCGAAAATATTTGCATAACTCTTTTGGTAAAAATTATTGTGAAACGCGCAAATTCGCACGGACCGTAGAAGTTGTTTTCTACGCGTCGCACTGCAGTGGGACGAAATGCATTTCAATAGCTTGCCAGAAATTCAATTTATGAAGTGTATCCTAATTATTCGTCAATTATGTGTATTATCATAAATTATTTTTCCCTACGACGTATTTTGTGATACAATATGCGACAGTCTTCGTGATAATTTTGAGTTACATATCGACGAATTACATGCCTTTGACTGCCTAATATTATATAAATTTGCTTAATTCGATAATAAACGATTTTTGAAGTTTATTTTTGAGATTTTATCCCACTGTAATCAACATAATGTTATATTAATTTAGTCATATATTTACTTTATTTAAATATGTTTTTGTGTACAAATTATGTTTATATATATATATTTTAGAATTAAATAATTCTTATTTATGAAAAATCAATGCATATTACCTTTTCAATAGGCTGTGAATTAAATTTAACTCATTTTAACACCATCGGACCTATTTCAATTATTTAAAAATAATGTTCTCACATTTAAAATGAACCCGAAATTTGTTTGCATCTATCTTCTGTCCCTCTTAATTCGAAAGGCTTTTACATAAAATATTCACAAAGCTCGCACGACAGACGGGGAACTAATAGCTCTATACCTACGATTCGGCCTATTATATTTATTAACAATCGTCATCACAGCGAATCAGGTACAGCTGGTGATTAAGTATAATATTTTATTGTACAACGGATTTCCATTGTCAAGTGGAACCAACCCGTGGTCATACGTATATCTAAATGAAGCATTGGAATGGAATACGCTTAGAGTGACCTATCGAAAAGAATCGAATTACCGTATCGAAATATTGTATCCCTTGCTCAATCGGCTCACTGATAAAGAACTGTTATCATACTTTAAAATTAATGTTATTGTTAATAATATGAAAATTTAAAGTGATACCAACGAAATAAGAAAAATAATTTTATTATTCTCAAAATGGTCATTCTTAGCGTATTCCATTTGATTGCTTCAATTCACTATACGTAACAGTATACGGTATGGGCTCTATATATTCTTTACTCCATGAGTCGAACCAATCTAACATAATAATAATTGTAATATTGTCGCATATTTTTACAAAAATTTAAATTCGTGTTACTTAAACCGTACCGATTACACAATCATTGCAAAATTTCAGTTTACCGGTTAGGTCTTATAAACATTTGAAAAATTGATGTAAAATATAACTTTTTAAAAAAGTGAAAAAATAGTACCCTCCCCCCCTTAATTAACGGTCAAATTAAAAAATTGATACAAAATTTGGATTCAGCATCCTTAGAAAAGCACAAAAAAAAAATAAAAACGATGGGATTTTGATGTCTCGCATAATTATTTTATGTGATATAGTTTCGGAGTGATTAATTTTTTGTAAACTAGGAATGCATTTCCACATCTCACTGTGCGTCGCCGTTCTTCCGCGATTATTTCGAACAAACGACACGACATTGTTGCGCATTAGAGTGCTGTACATTTTGTAAACCGATATCACGAGCAGGGAAAAATAAGTAATCTATAGGCAGGCGCTACGTTGTGTTATGCGGTACACGTGTAGGTGTGCGCGTTCAACAACGTTCGATTTAAGAGATAATATTATTATGTCGTGTCGTACCTATACCCGGGACAAAACGGAAAATCGAGCATTTAATGGAGGCGAATATATAAATAAAATAAAACGAGTATTTCATTACGTCTTGTTGTCGTCCACGTCAGACGGTTAGGTTGGATCGGCCGTTTACCTTTTCTCGTCCAAAAATCAAAATTCTACCGTCCCGTACTGTCTTTTTCCTCCACTTCCCTTTTTCTCACCCCAAAAAAATAAAAATGGACATAAAACTTTCCTTTGTTATCGCGTACATAGAATATATTGTTACGCTACTACTACATTACATTGTAATAATTTTAGTAAGTTTGCGTTTTGAAAAAGTGACCGGTGGTATATTCTAATATTGACGTTCGTATGAAAAAGTTAATAAAGCACCAAACGGATAACGTGCGCATGCCCAAGTATAAAATGTTCCATAGCATAACCATTTTTTAAACCGCTTTTGATTGCTTAGTGTAGTCTCCACTATAAACTATTTTTTTTATACTTCATGGTCTTATATCTTATTTGATATTTTCAAACGAGAATTAACGTTGGGCATAATGTATAAAGATATATAATTCGATTTCAGGTGCAGGGGTGGAAGTACGGGGGGGGCCTGTTCCACCCTCGTTACGCCCATAGAATTATATTATACACAATTTTTCAAAAATGTTTGTCCATTTAAATAATATAGTCGTAGAAAAAAATTAATATGGAAAGTGGAGGAGAATGGTATTTCATTTGTGGAGGAAAAAAGGATTTTATTTTATTTTTCTTTCGGAGGAGAATAATGGAATATGATTTTTGGAGGAAAATGGTCCCGCCCGTTGGATCAGGAGATACAGTTTAAGCCAGAGCTCTTTTAACCTGGAGGCTACGGTACCTCCAGTTAAATATTTATTTTATTTAAAACATTATTTGTATGAAATGGTGCATATGATTTCAGTATATAATTAAAAAAAATAATAATTCATGATTTTGGTCAAGGGGATCTGATTAAAATTAAAAAATTAAAAAGACCTCTTTGTATTTGTTATTTTTTTTCATATTATCGGTTAATCCGGAAAACGATTTTCGTATTAAATAAATACATATTATTATTATTATTGGAAATAGTATTTGTTTTTGTTGCAAATGATCTGTACACAGAATGCTGCATTAAAATTATCGGAACAAAGTAGAAATTCCACGACAAAAATGGACGTTAAAAAAAAATCTGGTAGAAAATATTGAGAAACATTTTTTTAACTTTCTATTCGAGGGATGGCGAACTTATCTCATGCGTGCCTAAGTTATTTATTTATTTATTTTGTGGGTTTAACGAGCAGAAGAAATCATGTAATTAATTACTACTGACCCACAGACAAGTGAAATCCTACTAAAATATTTTATTCGATACGTGGGCACAGCAGAAATGTTCGCCGCCATCCTTTGCCCACGCCTTGGAAAATTCCACAAATTAACCATATTTAAATGCCCCATTTGAATAATAATTATTAAATATTATAATTAGGTCTGAGAACTTATAGAAATTTTGCAAATTTTTCAATAATCATCTAAACACAGCTGAGAAATACAAAAATTAATTACACCAGGAGTTGTACCCATGCAATTATTTATGATTTGCATATTATTTTACATATTTAGCTCCTTTTTCGATATAAGTGCATATTTATGGTTATATTTGAATTCACAGTGCATATTTTCAATATTTAATATGAATTTTCTTGATATAGGAAAAAAAAATTACTAAAGAGATTAAAAATATTATTTTTATATTTGATTTGTTTAAAAGCAAGCTAAAAATTAAAGGAAGACTGAAAAAAAGAATAAATGCATTAATTAATTAGCAGAAGAATAAATAATACGTTTAATGAAAATTTAAATTTTAAATTTTTTTGATGTTTTATACAGTGAAATTAAAATGTTTTTCTTAAGAGTTTATTTTAGCATATTTGGTAAATTTTGTAACATATTTGGCATATTTTTAGAACATAAATTCGTGAATATTTTAAGGTGCCTTTAAAGAGCTATAAGTCTCCAGCTCTAATTATAACAGTCGATACACATTTCAAATCAGTGATTCTCAACCTTTTTAAAATCAACCCCACCCCCTGGAGAGCAAAATATTTTTAACTCAAAATAAATAAATAAAAATGTATTACTTGAAAATCGTACAACTGAAAACTTAATAGAAAATACATATTGTATATAATTGGTATTCATAAAGCTGGGCTAGCTTTTCATATTATCCTCATTAGATGAATTTTCAATCAATTCTTGAATCTGTTATTCTGCTGTTTCAGTTGATGTTTATTGAAAACATTCAGAAAAAATACAATATTACAGATAAGCCATGGATGAGCGTCGTTCAGCTGTATTTCAGTTTTAATTTTTCTTTAATATTTTGGCCTTAGTGTAAATAATATATTAATTATGCTCAACACCACACCCTATTGCCCAAGGATTGCACACTTGCACCCCTCTATCGCCTAAAACATATTCATCGCCCCTCTGAACCTCTTCACCACCCACTGGAGGGGGGTGGTATCGCCCCCTTTGAGAACCACTGGTTTAAAGTAATAATTAAATATATGTGAAGCTGGAGGGTTCGTCCTTGGGGAGAAGAGGGGGTGTTTTAACACAACATTTTTTTTTCTATAATATTAATAACTTTTATGAACTTTTAATGAACTTTAAGATATTATCTACGTGAGATAAAAATGTTAAGGTATATAAATTTCTAAATAATAATATATTAATTTTCAAATTTAAAAACATTTTAAATGAAAAAAAATCTGTACATTTTTAATATACCCAAACTAAGGTTTTTTGATTTTTCCATAAATTTAAAAGCGCCCTCGTACCGACGGCGGCGGCGCCCGGGGCAACGATACCCACTTTCCCCCCCCCCGCCTGGATCACTGGGCACTGGGTGTAATCTTTGCGCGTTCCTGGACTGGACCGAAATCGGTTTCATCAGGACATTGTAAAATGCACGAATAAAATATTATTATGGCGGTGAACGCACAACATCGTCAACCATAGCAGCTGGTGAAAATTTTGACGTGACAGTGTGATCAATAAAATAATATAAAAGTACCCTTCTTCCTGCACACCGCCGACCTCTAACCATCATCGCATATAAATAAAAAAAAATATCAATCATCCGCAAGCCGTCGTTTAAACCGCGTTAAAAAAAAAAAAAAAAAAAAAAATGAAAAACATTAAATGAGTTTATGAGATTATTCGAAGCCAACAGACTGTGTGCTCGATAAGACTCGCGGCGCACGCGCGTCGAGAAGAAATAATTAGTAGTAGTAGGGCAAAAAAAAAAAAAAAAAATTCAAAATCGTTAATCACGTTTATTGATTAAAAATAATTTCCGTTGGAAAATAATCAAAGGCCGTTCCGTGGACATAATAATTATAATTTACAAAACAGATTATGTGAACAGATAGATTTAAGTTGTTTAAATTTTGATAAGATTCTCTGTATTTTATTTTAGATTCTGAGCGGAGCAAAGAAGCTTATAATATTTTTAAATTATGATTATTTCCCCCCCCCTCATTCTGTCACAACACTTGTCCAAAAGGTTCGATCGGCAACTTTGTAGATCCGAAATCACATTGAACAAAGTTCCAAAGAGAAACATTTCTTTTACTGTTTTTCAATTTTGGACCATTTACAAGATTATTTTCTTATTTTTTTAGTTCATATTTATACAGGAGTATTGCACAAGCTTTTAGGGCAAAATTAAAAATAAGAAATATTATTTTGTGAAATTTTGTTTCTATAATATTTTCATTTGAAAAGGTTTTGGTTAATCTTATTCATCATACATCAAGTGGCCACTGTTCTATTTTATTATAATTAGAGCTCAGAATTCAATGCAAAAATAATTTGTGGGCGCTATGAACGTAATAGAAAATTTGAAAAAGAAATTTTTTTTTTTTTTTTAATTTGTAGAACGTTTTCTAACGGTTTTCAGATTATTTTATTCTCATTTTCAGTGTATATTTATTTCATTTTTGGGTCATTGTTGTGGTCAAAGGATTTTTTCTTTTTCAGAAATTTTTATTGTTAGTTTTAGATTCTGAATGAAGTGAAGAAGCTAGTGTTTATACAATGATGCTTATTTTTTTTTTTCTGTGTACAAATTTTCGTATAGAAATACTTGTCCAAAAGTTTCAATCAATAACTTTTTGAAACCCGATTCGCCTCTAGATTGTACTTTAAAGAGGTCATTTTTTGAATTTCTCAATTCTTCAATTTTTTTTTTGGAAAAAACTACCTACAATTTGACAAAAACGACTCGAAAACCATCATTTTTTGATCAGAATTTTATGAAAATTTAAACATAGATAGAAAATCCTATAAAAAAGATTTTGGCGCAAGAA
>JAIPRM010014705.1:0-10590 GCA_025469315.1 Stegophylla sp. TES_Ste_2020
CCCGACTTATTTTATTCAAACGCTTTTTTTTTTTTTTTTTTTTTTAATTATATAATATTATAAAATATACTTATATTGCACAAAAAATTAATATAGTTCGTAAATTTTCTATTTAAAAAAAAAAAAATAAATAAAATAATAATAATTAAACGTAGATATTTAGTAAAAATATAATATTAAATCTGTTTTAATACCAATGGTAATAATTGATTTATACATACTTCAATTAACTCAATCTTAACCTAACATAAATTATCCGTGTAGTAAAGGAAATAATGGTGAACTTCGAAAACTGTAATTTTTTTAAAAAATATCAAGAAATTATATTTTCTCTGATTTTTCAAACAAACCGACTATTCAACGTAAGAAACATTATATTTTTACTAAATTTGGAAATATTCAATTTTGCCTTAGACAGTGGCGTAGCTTGTAATTTAGCCGCCCAGGGCGGAGATCAGATTTGCCACCCTTCGCCCCTTTTAAGGAAAAAATTTACTATTTTTTTTTTTTTTTGGCTCTCTGTTTCAATGTTTAAATTTCAAAAGATGTTTTGGATTCTGGACAGAGTGAAAAAGCTTATGATTTTACAATGATATTTTTTTTTCTCTTTCTAGAAACACTTTTTTTGTATAGAAAAACTTGTCAAAAAGTTTCTATTAGTATCTCTATAGATCCCGAAACACATCCAGATGGTACTTTAGAGAGGTTCTTTTTCCAATTTTCAATACTTTTTCAAAAACGTTGAAGAAAATCTGTCGAAAAACGGCAAAATATGTAATTACCGGAATTTCCATAAAATTGAAAATTGTTTTTTTTTAACATGAATTCAAAAATAATGTAGCTAGAAGTTTGAAACTTTCGCCAATTACTAAAAATGGTCGTTTAAAATTCAGTACACCCGTATTATAGTATGAAGAGTATCCCACCCGACGAGCGAAGTACACATTTTTTTTTTTTTTGTTTTGCTCGATGCTTTCTAAATTATAGCACTAAGGTGATACAACTTTTTTTTCGAATTCCTCCTCAAAATTTCGCCGTCAAAAAGTGCCGCCAGGGGCGGATCACCCCTCCCGCACGCCACTGTCCTTAGATAACAATATTCGTTTTTAAGCCGTTATGAAATTTTCCGATCAATTTCAGAAAGAGGAAATATTGTATTTTAGAAAAATTTCGACGAACTTTGAAATAATATTTTGGAAAACGGGTAAATTACTCATGCATCTGCTATACTTGTATTTCTAATTATTATATTTCCAATAAACTTACATAATTAATATCAATATGTTGACATAACGCACTTTTGGGAGATAATGCCACCAGCACAACACGACTACTACTTATACATTGTCTACTACTTACAATGTAAATAAATGTTATACAGACTGCTTACACAGTCGCTTTTATAATGTAACTTAAATTGCGATTTCGTTCTCGCAGAGACAGTGTATATTAAATGTGTATTCGATCGGACGACGACGTGTAATGTATATTACCGGTCGAACTTAATTTAAAGTTTCGCAAATCAGATACGGGGAAAAACCGGAACGCAGCACAGTGATCTTTCAAAACGTTGTCTTCGTCACGACGAAACGGCCGACGCGGACATTACTACTCATCCTGCACCACTCGGGGTGGGTGGGGGGAGGAGTTGGTACTTTGATGTATTATATCTCACACGAAAACTACATCAATTATTATTATATTCGGCGGCGCGCGTATAGGTGTCTCGAGTATTATCTATACTTTTCTCTTATTCCCAAATTTGAATGATCTAATTTATAAAGTTTGAATTTGATAACAGTGTCCATTTATTACGTAAGTAGATCTAATCTTCGCGTCGTATTCTGTGTGTAAATATTATATGGCAAAAGTATAATGAAAAGTTTTCAACTGCGCGTTTTCAAACATCACGTCCTGTCATTAAAGTCGCTTATTAGCTCTCTGAGAATTCGAGTGCAAAATCATTGTGATCGCGTTTCGAAATTTAGCAAATTTTAGAAAAACAATTCAAATTGCCCATCAAAGATGTGTGTGTGTGTGTGTGTGTGTGTGTGTGTGTGTGTGTGTGTTTGTAAGTATAGACTGGAAAGATATTTTTTCTACAGAGTCATTTTTTCGCTCATAACTCGTATTTTCGATAATAATTTTAGTTCATTTCAGTCGTAACAACTCGTCATAAAGAATTTGCATAAATTATAAAAAAAAAAAAACTGAAACGAAAATTATTGGAAAATTGGAAAAATATACGGTTGACAAAATGTTTACATAATGTTATGTCATTGCTCCATTTTAATATTTCAGTCATAAATATTCAAACCTGTTGATATTATTAATTTTCTGCGGTATTATATAATTTATTATAATATGCATATATCTACAAAAGGGATTTTAATTTTTAATTTTTTCTTTTTTTTTCGTAAATAACTTTTGAAGTGATTCGACGTTCCGATACTTTTAATATAGCCGCCGAATTAACACTTTTTTGATACAGGTAATGCAAAATTAAAGGTAATATTTTTAATTTAAAAATGTGAAAAAAAATTTTTTTGGATATTTTTATAATACTTTTCATTCTCTTTATTTTTTCCCACTTTTCTTTAGTTATTAGATAGAAAAAAGGTAAAGTAAATCGAAGTAAGACAAAATAAAGTAAAGCAAAGATCAATAAACCATAGACAAGAAAACCAGACATACTTCGTACCACGGTTATTCTTCTCTCTTCGAGTCGCACACTCTTGGTGGGTGTGTTGTAAATTACAAATATTATTGGTCTTTATATTATTAACTTCCTCAGTTCGGAATTGTATTGTTGAAGAAATGATTTGTCGTTTCATTTATCGTTGGTTTTACCTAAATTACACACATTTCTTGAAACTTGGTGCTTAGATAGAGAATTTCATCTCAAATATTTTGGTGTACCTAATAAAATTTTGAGGTAACAAAAAATTTTACATTTTACGAGGGTTAGGTTAGGTTAGGCAAATTAAAAATTATAATTGTCGATTTTTTCACTATTAGAATACATACAGGGTGATTTTTCCAGCGTGCTCACCCTCATTTTTGGCCGTAAAATTGCAAAATTTGGGATTTTTTTCTCCGGAATGTTCGAGTTACTATAAAACCAATATTCTCCATAAATCATTTTTTTTCATGTCACCTTAAAGGTGTCCTGTGGAGATACAAACTTTCTATTTTCAAATTGCCACCCCCTATTTTAATTATGGAATTATATTCGGGTTATTTTTCTGTGAATTTTGATGTATTGAAATTAAAATTTGAATTGAAGGAGTAAAATCGTCACTTGGGCACATATTATTCATAGTTACGTACGTAGTTCGTAATTATTATAAATCTACTCAATTAACCTTTAATCAGAATCAAAACTAGTCAAAATGTTCATAGATATCATGTCGTGTGTACGAGATTAAATTTTACATTTACAAAATATTAATTAGTCAAGTCGCCTTACCTATTAAGAATAAATTGAAATACGTGCCCAAGTGACAATAATTTTCCTTAATATTTAAATTTGAATATAATTCAAAAACTACTCGTTCGAATTTTAGTTTTAATACAGCAAAATTCACAGAAAAAAAAAAAAAACCCGAGTATAATTCCGTAATAATTAAAATAGGGGGAGGGGGTGGCCATTTGAAAAGAGAAAGTTTGTATTTCCACAGGACACCCTTGAGGTGACGTGAAAAACATGAGTTATGAAAAATATTAGTTTAAAAAATCCGAAATTTTGCGTTTTCACGGCCAAAAATGGGGGTGAGCGCGCTTAAAAATTTACCCCGTATATCCCTCGTGGCTTTCGTTTTGAAAACACCGTGTGATTGTTGTCGCACAGTAAAATAATATTATGTTAACCGTCGCGGTAAAGAGCAAACGATGTGAGATGTCCAAACGTTGATTTATCAGCCGCACTACGACAAAATCTCGTCAGCGAGATCCAGGAAAAGATTTTCTCTAAATTGCAGCAGCACGACAACGAAAATGTCATCGGTGTTTTTTTTTTTTTCATTAAAGACTTTGATAAGTTTCTAAAGCGTTTTCGCGCGTTCGGAACAACAAAAGCGCGCGCGACGCGGAGGAAACGCTGAAACAATTACGCAAATATACAACGCGAGTTCACTCTTGGCAAAAATGCACGCACATTTCCCGTAGAAAAACGCCATTTTATTCCGACATTCTAATTGTGTTTTTTTTTTTTTTTTTTTTTTTTTAATCAACGTAAAACAAATCAAATATATATATATATATATATATACATATAATCCGATCTATAATATTGTAATAATTATTCTTTTTCCCGGTAGCGCTTTTTTTTTTTTTTTTTTTTGCGATTCCCGCATTAACCGCTGCTGCAAAAAGTGTTAACCGAGTCAACGACAAAAATATGGTTACGCAAATCGTTTTGGACGTGTCGTTTAGCGTTTAGTGTTATGCGACGACGGTATCATCATGAATACAATTATTTTGCCAGGCTCCACGCATGCGCACGAACGATGGACGTCCTCGGTCACAAGTGTCGTGTCTCTAGACACTAGAGATGCTAGGAATTTAACGGTGAAAACATTTCGGTCGGTTGGTAAATTTTGAAAAAAAAAAAAAAAAATTAGGTGTAATTTTTATTAAATTTTTCAAATAAACTTTCACACGTCAGCGATTTGAAAATTATGTGTTTAAAAAAATATATTTTTTTAAATGAATTATCGAAAGTCATATACCTAAATTATATAATGTTATTATTAAAATAATTACCAAAAAAAAAAGCTACCTAAAAAGTGACTTTTACATTTAAATATTAATAAATATTTTATGGTACAATATGTGAATGCAGTATATTGCAAAAAAAGGATTTTTTTGAAAAATTGATCGTAAATCGTAGAAAATCTAACATTTCAAGTAAAGATAAAAAAATAATCAGATTTCCAGAGCTGCGGATCCGATGAGAGGGTGGGGAAACCGGGGCTGTAGCCATGGGGGGACCGAGGGCTACGAAGAGGGCCTAGGCCTTTCCAAAAAAAACAAGTCCTATATTTTACCTAATCATTACTTTAATAGAAATATTATTTTCAATTTATAAATTCATAATTTTACTTTAAAAAATTAACACATATAATATTGAAAAATTAAATGCTGGGCACAAAATCGATCTGTTGTTGAACGATTCATTCTCGATGAGTAAAAAATTAGTTATTTAATATTCTGAGAGTGTAGACAACGCGAAAAGTCTATGTAGATATTATATTTTTGTATTAATTATAATATAATGATTTAATGATATGAATTTAACATTTGATATAGGGAGGGTAGGGAGGGGGGCCGGATCAGTTTGTCCCTGTGGGGCCCTAGATTTCTCTCCGCGGCCTTGAACGGATCTCAATGTCGTTTATCGATTTCCAACCGGGATCGCACAAGTGGTGGTGGTTATGGGATCTCTGAAAATATTATCAAAAAATATGGATAAAACGTAAGCGCAAAAACAAATTTCGAACACAATTATTAGTGAATAAATATTTGTACGCAGCTGACTCGGTGTGGGGTCACGTCGGAATTTCGGATTTTCAATCGGTCACTCACTCACTCCCCTCATCCGGAGGGGAGGCCAATACAAATTTTCCACATTGGAATATCACTCTAACGTTTACACGTGAATGTGTAAACGACACGCGAGTGGTTTTTATTTTTATTTTTTTCACACAAACACGTTTTCAATAATCCGTTGGACGCGCGAGGCATATATTATAATATTTATAATATTTGAGCGACACACGGCCGCGCTCGAAAATTGAATTGGAATACCTGTGACGGCATTTGTACGTAGCTAAATTATATATTTGGTGTTTTGTTTTTTTTTTTTTTTTTTTTATCTGTTACATTTACAAATACACAACACGTGGTGTTATAATCGTACGGTGAACACAGAACGCAATCTGGAATTATTTCGAAATAAAATCTTTTGTTTCATTTTTAAATCAAAATATTGACGAATTAAAAGTGAAAAAAAAAAGTCAGACATACTTCACACCATTGGCATTCTTCGCTCCTCGGGTGAAATATTCTAAATGGGTGTTTTGATAATTTCTCGAATAAAACGTTATTGAAAACTCGAACATTGTTCTCTTTTTTTTTTTTGAGTTTAACTTTCAAAAGAGGAATACACGTGATGTGCCGAGTAGAAAAATGGCGAAAACGGTTTTCGCGAAAGTATTTTTGTTTTTAATAATGTTTTTTTTTTTTTTTTTTTTAGGTGTGTTTATAATTGAAAAATAATTCCTCGTGTATAATTTCATGGTGAATAATAAAATAAACTGAAAAAAAGAAAACGACTGGATTGACATGTGACATATTTATTATGCTAATTTTAGGCCTGCATTACTTTTTGAGTCACAGAAAAAATTAAATCAATACCTGCAGGTGTTACGATTGTGTGACGTGCAGTTTATATTATGAAAAAACGTTTGGTTTATTGCAGTTTAAAGTTATTTGTGGTGTGTGGTTTATGTCAGTGAGAAAAAATATTATAATAAAACTACCTGAAGTTAGTTTATCCCGAGTGAGTGTTTTGGATAACGAGCGATTATTATATTATGAAGAAGGAAATAAATAGTGGTGTGGTAAACTTAAAGAGTGTATCACTGCGAGCAAATAAAAAATGTCACAAAAATACATACTCAATAAATTTAATTTCCTTTTTTTTTTTTTTTCTTGGCTGTTTATCAAGTTTAAAAGAAAACAATATAACCCAGGTGTTGAAGATAACAAGCGGTGCTCCGGTTTTTGAGGTTTAAAAGTTCCCTTCTATAATATTTGTATGCAATATTATACAGGTCAAACTTCGCGTTAATTTTTGGAAATTTTGAATTTTAAGTGAAAACCAGCGACTTTTTGAACACGGATTGGCTTCTCCGAGGTACTTTTAAGAGGTAGTTTTTAGAAATTATCAACAGTTTTCGCAAAATTTGGGAAAAACTATTAAAAAATTAACAACTTTTTTTTTAGTTTTTTCCCAGCTTATAGTGAAAAATGCTTTATCGTATTTTTGAAATTCAATACAACTACAAGTGTATCCTACTCGAGGGAGGAAGGGAGAATACCCAAAGTATTAAGCGCGTCTTTTTTATTTTTAAATATCTGACAACTATAACTAATGTATATTCTCAAAGTCGATGCTTTCAATGAAAAAATGTAATTTTTAATATGTCAGTGTTTAACATACTCGATATTATATTATAATGTATGGAATTTATCTACTCAACAAAATATTATCAAAATACGATTTGGTGAATAAGCACGACTAAAAATTCATCATTTTGAGCGGTTTAAATATCAGGTTTGATTTCTGATATTCCCGAAACGTCTTTGCTGTAAATTCAAACAATCTCCTTGTGGTGGTTTAATAATATTATGGAATTAGTAATATGCTGAGCTCTTAAATTTTGGATTGGATTTGCCAATAAAACTTGGAGTGAAAAAAAAAAGCAAATATTACTATTGACCACAACGAAATTGAAATGAAAGTCTTGACATGTAAATATATTTATTAATGAAATGTTGTCGAATTTTATGATAATGCACGTTTTTTCGTTTTAGTGAATATGATATTGACAAATATATCATCGACTACGTAATACAACGTGGTAGAGTGATTGGTGTAAATATATTTTATTATTTTCTTGTTGTTTTAATAGAATTTGAATGGAAATTTAAATATAGATAAAAACAGATATATGAAAATCATTTTGATAAAAGAAAATTTTTAACAAGTGGAAATTTTAGGTTTTGTCATTTTTTTCCTATATACATTTATTGGGTAGGAATTTTTTTTAAAAAAAAAAAAAGAAAAACCAAATAGCATTTACAATTGGGATCTTCTAGGATCATCTAGGAAATGATTTAACGGTGTAATGTGTTTCGGAAATTAATTCGTATTTACTAAACATTAATCCTAAACTTAAACTGGGGGATATCTTTGTTGGATTAGGATAAAGCCGGGCCTAACCTTTTTAGTACAGCTCTATACTATTCTTGATTACACCCCTGTAATAGGACAGAGGTGTGCTGAGTTCTCACGTAATCTCTTGTTGCCAACGACCCCCGAGGCGTTTCACTGTCCGTTTCCCCAACCCCCTCCCCCCGTCATATTCGCGCCGTTTCGATAAGTTGCCGTAGGCTTACACGCGTATGTCTACAAACTGTGTGTTTTGAAGTACAATCCCGACCGACCGTTTCGCTTTAGTAATAATAATTATCGTCCTCACGCCACTCGGCGGCGGTCACCTGTTGCTACGGTCCGCAACAGCTTGCACGGCGGCGCCGCCATCGTGTCTCATGGGGACAATTTCGTGTAGATTTACCCTTTTTTTTTTTTTTAAGACCGGCGTTTGCGCCCGAACGCACTACTCGATTGCGCACACGAATTTCCAATTCTTTAGAATTGATTTCTAGAAATCGTTTAAGTACTGTAAAAAAAAAGACTTTACAAAAGTAATCGTTGTGTTTAATTAACGCTAATCGCTATGTAATATATTGTTTTAAAAACATATCCAATTTCGCTTTTATGTGTATTATAATTAGGGCTGTGAATTTGTAGGAAAGTGTATTGAGAAATATAGTTTTGTAAGTACATAATTTAAATTACGTTTTTGATTTTTTGCATTTTTAAGCCATATTTTCCTTTTTTAGTAAATTTTTCGGTATTTTTAATCAAATTCTGCCAAATAACATCTTTCAAAAACCTTTTTTTGTTTTACACGGCTAAGTTGTATATACTTACGTCAAATTTAAAAAAAAATTAAAAATCTTTTTGAAAAAAAACATTTAAAAAAATGTTTTAGGTGAATAGCATTACACAAAATTCAAATTCAATCAACAATTTTATTTTTGTTTTTATAAAATAAACATATTTTTATGCATGTAAAATTTAATCTACTCATGTAATAATGCATATAATATCAATATAAATATAAAAATTAAATTAAAAATCATTTTAAGTCCATTTTATACTATAATTTTTGGCATTTTACATTGCATTTTTTGCATTTTAAATGCATATTTCAATGCATTTTTCAAGGTTGTTTAGTGCATTAAATTCACAGCCCTAATTATAATATTATGTTTGTCAACAGATGTTTTTTTTTCTCTTGTTAATTAAACCTAAATTAAATTCGCCATATTATTTTGTATTAATTTCAATATAATTTCTATTCTTTGTCGTTTATTGAACTAATGTGTCGCCATAATATTTTTTGCCCCGTTTTCAATATTCCGAACGAATTATGGATTTATTGCATAATTCTTTCTAAACTTTTTTCGAACAATTTCACTTACATATTATGCTGTGTTTTTACCGACTACTTATAATAATTTTTTTTCTTTATTGAATTTAATTTTTAGTCCGATTCTGATGGAATTTGTAATATTGTGGTGATAATTATAAGCACGTGTTTGGATGTGGCAGAAATGGTATGGATTATTAATCTGAATTGAGAATGAGATTAAATAGTTGTGCGCAAAAATTTGTATTAGGGGGTCTTTAAGTTTTTCGTTAAAATATGCAAAAAGAAAAAAAAAACATAGGTACTTGATATGAAAAAACAGCTTATTACATTTTATTTTTGAACTTTTCATCTTTTAAATAGAAAGCGATATGGTTTTAAACCAAAAAAATATATTTATATATATATACCTATTACAATAATAGCCCATTAAAAGAGTCTCCTTGTTTAAACAGGATCATCGAACAGGAACTTATAATAGACATTTTGTTTTTTAAATAAAAAAATAGAGACACATAAAGTGAAAAACTCTTACATTAAATAGTATACTAAAAATTCAAAATAAATAAAAATTTGCCTGACAAGTTGTTACAAAAAAAAAAAAAAAAAAATCTTGATTGGTTCAAAATATCGTTTTGTTTTCAATGACAAATAATAAACGTCAAAAATCAAAAACATCAGAGTTTAGAAATTTTACAAAACAATTTTTTGAATTTTATTCTATGCGAATTCGAAATAAATGCGTACACCGTTATCAAACATTTGTTTCTGAGACTTATTGTAGCAAAATTTGATATGCAAATGAAACGAGTCATGAGCGAAGACACATATTTTGTGACTCATTCGAGATCATTATTGTTTCGGAATCGCGACAGTCGACTGATGTTTGCTAGTTATTCGCTAAACTCTCATATTTCATCGTTATTTCGACGGTCGGAGACATCAAGTCGTCGTTCTCCATCCGGACGCCGATGCGTTTTTCATTTATAATTAATTCACCGACGACGAAGAGATTATTATCGTCGGCGGTGTCTCATAAATCGGTTTAGATTCTGAACGAAGTGAAGAAGCTAGTGTTTTTACAATGATGTTTATTTATTTTTTTTTTTTTGTGTACAACTTTTCGTATTGAAATACTTGCCTAAAAGTTTCGATCAGCAACATTTTGAAACCGGATTCGGCTCTAGATTGTACTTTAAAGAGGTCATTTTTTGAATTTCTCAATTCTTCAATTTTTTTTTTTTTTTTTTTTGGAAAAAACTACCCAACATTTTTGACAAAAACGACTCGGAAACCATCATTTTTT
>JAIPRM010014706.1:0-10589 GCA_025469315.1 Stegophylla sp. TES_Ste_2020
TGAATAAATATTTTATTAATAAATTGGCAAAGACAGTCATCGCGTGATAAGCTTTCCTTTGTACAGTAAGTTGTACTGTGTACACATTACTTAATCTATGATAGTGAATATTCTCGTTGACAGTCGCAGACGGTTATTTCCACAGCGATGACGATCACTACCTATTTGTCCATTTTTAATAGTTATTACTTATTGCGATTAAAAATAAAATGATATAATTTTATTTACATACCCATTATTGAATATTTATTTTTTAATTATGATTTTTGTTTCAGTCAATTTTAAATTTTAAAATTTAAAACCTTCAAAATACGCCCTCGATAATTATACGCCCGGGGAAGAATCCCCGACTTCCCCCCCCCCTAGATCCGGCCCTGCGGATTCGAAACTCTACCTGAAAATTATATTTTCTGCACTTTTTACTACTGTTACTGACCAAAGGCGACATACACGATAAACAATAGTGCTAATTATATTATAGCGAATTAATGTTGATTTACAATAACTAAAGCCGCGAGCCGCTTTATTATTCCATATTTTATTGCGATTTGAAATTATTTATGGAATATTCATTAACCATTAGGAGGTGTAAGTGAATATATGACAAATCAATTCTTGTTTTTCTTAAATGTCTATGTAAAAAATAATTTTTAGTTTAACATTTAAGTTCAATGCGTGTCAGTATAATAAGTAAGATCAGTGTACAACCACACAAAAAAATTAATATTGTCATTCTGGTCGAATTTCAACCACTTGGTGATACTAGTACTTATTATTACATAACTTATTATAAAAATTTGATTATTTACATGAATAATGAGTTTGACATGGATTATTCTGTTATTAAATAATAATTATTGTTAAACATACGAACTATTACTATTTTACTAACTGAAGTTCCACTCAAAATCATTTTATCGTTTCTTTAAAATTCAACAAACCCGCCAAGTGTATCCCAACAGACATGCGAAAAGTACCCATGGTGTGAAGTATATTCAGCTTTTTAAACTTCTATCGAAAATCCCGGTGATATTAAGTACCAATAAACGCACCAATAACAATAATTATTAATAGTAAAACAAATAGTATAGACAAATGAAAGATTTTTTAGTACCCGTTAAATAACATCTACTTACAAAACGCAACAATGATGAATAACGACAGCTCGAGATTAGCCACATTATAATACGATATTTTTGGACGTCAAAAATGATGAAAAAGTAACTACTGTGTAGGTACAATGTGCTCTAATTCTTTTATTAATTATTTATAAATATTGTAACAAAAATGTAAAAATATGATTTCCGAAAGTATTATTTATTTTATTTTATTTTTTTCTGATAAATAATTTGTTCCACATAAATTTTTCAGGTGCTCTCGAAAGAATTTCGCATGTTATAGATTTGCTGCCATTTCTGATAGTGGTAGCCAATTTTTTGAAGAAAAACTATAATTAAGATAAAATTCCAGAAAAATGTTCTTGTGTTGCAGGTGGTTACTAAACTCTCTATATTTAATTTCATAGGTTATTCACTTAATACTTAATTGTAAACAAAATTAAATCCTTTTTGTAATTTAAAAATAGTTATAAACAACACTTACAAAATATAAGTAAATATGTCTATAGTCATGATAAACACGAAATTTGTACTTTAAACAAATTGCATAATTTACATACTAGTGATACTGTGTTTTGAGTGGTCTTCAGCATGTCATAAGTACTCATGCATGTACAATTGAGCAATCAGGAATAAATAATAAATATATCAAAGTATAATGCCACAAAGCTATGTAAGTATTGTTTTATAATTAGAAAAACTAAATTAACTCCATCAGTTATAAAATAAACATTACTTATATTTTATAATAATATGATATACCTGTTATAATTATTAATAGTTATTAATTTTATTCCAAATATTTGCAAATATGAATTAAGACCAAGAAGGTTTGACGATTTATACGGACGACCGTAAATGAATTATTACTTATAGCCAATAAGTTATAAGCGTTATAGGTAATGGCTCAATTGTGTATTGAGGGGTAAACAACATAAACTTGATCAAAAAATGTAAATACGCAGGTACAGAGCCAGGTACACGTAAAAATAACAAAGTTAATATTCAACAGTTTAAAATTTATTCAAAAATATCATTACCTATGAAAAACATTGAAAAATTTGATGACATGCATTACATTTCAGATTCTAAGTGAAATGAAGATGGTAGGTTTACAAAGGTCTTTCTTTTATGTAATTTTTTTTCTACTCGAAAAAATGCTCGGGGATCAATACATGTAGCATTGGTTTTGTTCACATGGTACTCTAAAGAGATAATTTTTTGAATTTTTCAATAGTTTTGCCAAGCGCATAAACACAATGTAAACTTGAGTAAAAACTGTAAAATATACCCTAACTAGATTTTCATGTAATTGATTTTAGTAATTTAGTCTTAACTCTAAAACTAACAGTATTAAGAACTTGAAAGCCACTACAATAGCATAATACAGACTTAAAAAATTGACATTGTTCAGGATAAATATAAAATTTTAGAAATGTGTCACCTTATATAAGTTTTTTTTATTAAAATTTTAGATTCTTTAAGGATTGAAGAAGCTAGTGTTTTTACAATGATGTTAATTTTTTTTCTGTGTACAAGTCTAAAATTCAAACTATCAAGGGGAGAGGTGGCATTGTCCAGTTTAATTTTATGTGAGGGGGCAGTTGCTTCCTCTCGCTTCTCCCAGTTTACGTCTATGCAGCGTGGTGTCAAACTTTTGAGGTAAAATAATTATAATATAAAACAACTACTATCTGTAAACACGATTTTACCGCTTATACCACATGATATAAAAGTTGAAAGTTGCTCAACTCTAGGAAATTTCTAGGTATCATAGTTACTCATCCGATACCAAACGGTATTAAAATTCTCTAGGCTAATCAAAATGTCTCCATTAGATACACGACATGGCGCATGCCATAGCTATGATACCGCCTTTATTTTACAGCCAACTAGCATGGAAAAATAATAATAGATGTCCAAGGAGTATTATAAATATATGCTTGCCACACAATATACTATTTCGTTCGCAAATAGGTTTCACCCAACCGCAAGTGGTACCAAAAAAGTTGTGACCGCATCTGTGCCAATACCGTTTACAAACGACCTTTTTTATTATCTTAAATTTCCGAGCCGAGTTTACATCTACCCCTGAGAATCAACACATAGCACTAACATGCCGATTTTCTTGAAAATTTCCAAGGTATCTTCATACCACTATGCAAGGGTTTACTAAGAAAGGATTTTTGAAAATTCAACCGCTAATGAAGTTAAATTAAAAAGAAATCTCCTAGCTGGAACTGCTAGAGCTATGAATATGAAATTTTGTCAGTAGTTTTATTTAATAATTTTGAAACCAAATAAAAATTTTACACAATTCATTCCCTAAAGGAATTAAAATGGTAAAAGAAGGGATACATTATTTTTTGGTCGGATTAGAAAGTTTGCATAAATACTCTTAAATTATAAAATATCAGTTACCTAATTATCCAAAATTCAACCACTACCGGGGTTCGAGAGATCAAAATTGAAAATATATAATTATCAAATATTTTAGATAGGGGTTAAAAGAGAAAAAATGTGGTGTTATAAATTATAGTGCAAGATAGTGTCTAATCTCTTGCAATTAAATTATTGAAGTTCTGGCTAAATAACTAAAAATAATTTAATGAAAATATAGTTTAAAGTACATTTTACAGTTTTTACTTAAATTATCTTTTAGTTTTTAATTTTTTATTTACTGTATGACATTAGGATCAGACATTGAGAATTCCATAAAATTACTTCTTCAAACTAAATAAAAACAATTTTTGATCTTTAGAGGAGTTAAACAAAACATTTTTACAACATGAATTTAGTGATTTAGTACCTGACTATCAATATTTTAAGTAGAATATTTTATAAATCTTAACAGAAATGAGAAACCCGAACAAATTTTAAAATCCCTATTAAGGATTGCCTAAAATAGTAATATACAAATACGATTTACCATATATAATTGTACAAATGTACAAATTTTATCAGATATGCATCAAACATCATCATCAATCAACTCTTTGAGACACTATTAAGATAAAATTATGAAACTACGAATAATTTGGAAAAGTCAACTATATATTATAGGCAACAATTAATAAATATAATTGCATGCATTACTTAAACAATATTATTTTATGAGTTTTACAGATATTTTTTTAGATAGATAATTTATAATTTTTAAATATTTTTATATTCAATAAGTACACGTGGAATCAATAATTCTAAAATATTTTAAGCATTCAAATATTTATTTTAACAATTTTAAATTTTGCCCCACCATAATGATAAGTAATGTATAAAGATAGTAACAATAATAATAATAATATTAAATTAAATCATGCACAAATAAAATGAAAACACTTACCTAAAATTGGGCTATTATTGTCACCATTTAAAATAATAGGTGAATTAGGTGGTGTTTTATTCCACTCAGAACATGGTTCACAGCCTTCAGCATTACGTGTTGGAGCTCGACAACATTGCCACTTCTTGCCACCCCAAATTGAAATATGATATTTTTCACTCTTTCCCAAATTGTCATTGCACACTTAAAATGTTCAATAGTAAATGTTAATAAAATGAGACACACAATTAACATATCATCTAATATATACCTGCTCTTAATGATCTTATCCAATCAGATCGTTCTTGAAGCTTATGAGTGATTAAATACAGTGTATACTGTTGTTCATTTCCATCAGTATATGATATTTGAAATGGATACCCGTTTTCGCTGTCATTATTAGTAATATCTTGAGATAAAATGTTCGGTGAACAAGTAATGATAGCTGTTTCAATTACAGTAACTGATGACAGTTTTATACGACCCCGTTCTTTTTTACGCTATAAAATTTAATTACACAATAAACAAATATAAAAAGGAAATACAAACTTATAAATATTATTTCAATATTTCATAGTATCTACTTATTTAATATGTATAGATACAGAACAAAATATGAAAAAAAGTATGTAAGCTAATATTTTAAAACTGATTTAATCAAGCATTATAAAATATCATATTTCGAATAAACTAATAAAATCCAAAAGTAGTAACCAGTATTTAATGTTGAAATTGAAATTTATTACTTTTCTTCAAATAAATAACAATTTTTAAAATAATCACGCCAACATTCAACTTTCAATTAATATACTTTAAATTACAAACAATTAACTATTTTATCATGAAAAATGTTCTATGGTTTAATTATATATATTCCATAAACAGTAATTTTATATTTGTATTAACAGTTAATAATTTATGATAGTTTAAGAACACAGATTCAATATATTTGAGATGTACTTCCCTATAATGAACTGTAATATTCTTGTTTTAATGTAACCAAACTGACAGACCACCCTTTGATGGTTAGTGTAGGGCTGCAGTTCTCAAACTCTTTTAATTATGGAACTTATTTATTTATAACATATTTAAACTTATTTAACTTTATTTATGGAACTACAAAAATTCTATAGAGCTCCAAATTCAAAGAATGTCAATTTTAAACCATAACTCTTAAAAATTAAATATTTAATTAAATTATGAATAAAAAAAAATTGCCTTATCAAGAACAATTTTAAGAAGTATCTACATGTATACACAGAGATTCTAAATCATTCTTGCATAGCCTGAAATTGATGTCAAACGCTGATTGAGAATTAATGATATTAGAAATCACTCATTACAATTCAAAATACGAAAAAATGTACAGAAGCAAACAGAATCCAAATGTCATCCACAAGTACATTCAAGGGAACCACACCTTTAGGCTTTAATTTATAAATTAAAGCTTTCTTAAAATCAACCCCATAAGTACATATAACCTCATTCATTTAACAAATTTTCTAAAAATTAAAATTAGTAAAATTATTAGAATCTGTTTTAAGTTTCATTTTTATCATAATCTAAATAACCTGGTATTGATCAAAAAATTGTTTATTAATACCCTATTTCAGTAGGTATAAATATACCTATTTATTTAACAGATTGTTATCGGAAACTATGCTACCATAATATATAAATGATTAAAATAAAAACTAAACCTATACATTTATTAACCATCCTTTGGGAACCTATAACCACGAGCATTTAAATAAAACCATTTACTTCCTTAATCTAGGCTATTCCTTAGAATAAATTCAACTCCTGTTTTTATCTGTCAACTCTAAAACAATAAACCACCTCAAATACATTTTAAGAGAAAACATGTAAGATATAATATGTACAACTCTATACGTCTAACAAATTGATATTTTTTTATACAAATTTTTTTATAAAATTGCTATGATATACTCATAAAAAATGTAAGATGGTTTAGTTATTGGTGCTTAAACACAAATTTTAATCAAATAATAAAATTTTAAAACTAGTACCGAATTATAGAAATCTATAGTTATCAATAAAATTACAAAATTTGTTACCTTAAATTACTCTTTCTATGAAATTAATATAAATTATTGGATTCCTTTATGTAATAATACAAAATTTCTTGAACTTTCAAAAACATTTAGAACTTTGAAATAATTTATAAAATATACCTATTTAAAACTAAAAATCCCTTTAACCTTAACTTAATTATTTATTGATTATGCATGCATTTGTGTTCAAACATTTTAAAATTGGTACTATTAAAATGCATAAATATCATTGCATTTATTAATCAAACATGTTATGTTATGTAGTTTCAAAATTTAAATGTTTTTAATTGTATTGTTTTCATTTTTTTATTTTATAATATGAATAAAATATACAAAATCATAAAAATTATTAAACAAAATTCTACTTTACACTAAAACAACACTATATATTTTTATAAAATCACTATCGAGCTAAAACCAAATTTAAGCTAAAAAAAAAAAAAGCTATAACCAACAGCAATTCGATTCATTTTACCAAAATCACATAATACAATCAGGCTTTCACATTTACATATATTTCTTTACATATGTATCAATGGGCGCCCTTTGGGAAAACAAGGGTCGCAGTTGCCCCTCCTGGAGATTTTTTTTTAATTGACCAAAAATAAAATATCAATCTCTCTGTACAAAATATAATTTTGCCAAAAATCATCAAAATTTTGAGTTTTAATTTACACAAAAATGAAATAATAACATTAGGTAATTTTAAGTCTAATATGTAATAAATATTAAATTAATAATCTAGAAATTGATTTTAACATTTTAAATCGAAAAAAATACCTCAGACTATAATGTGTAGTACTTGTACTTATAGATAGTTTGCTCAGAATGTGTAGAATTATAGCAGAAAAATTTATTCAAATACAGGGTGGGGCATGGGAATAAGGCGAAAAAAAATGGACAGTACTCAGTATATTTTAGACATACAAACATCTTATTAATATTTTATTATATATAAATAAGTGCCATTGAATTTTTTTTTAATTCCATCAAGCATTGACATTTATATTGATCATAGCATTTCAGTCCAAAAAATTTGAGCTAACGCTCTGAAAGCAAATTTTTATCAATTAATGCAATTTTTGTTCTTGTCGCATCCTTAAGTTCTTCCAAGGTATAATATTTTGATCTATAAAAACATGACTTAAGGTATACACGAAAGAAGTTTGACGGAAGAAGACACGATCCGTTGTCAGGTAACCAAGTTGGCCAATGCACATCCCCAAAACATGAAATGAGGTGCCTTGGGAACATTTATTATTTTTCACAAATGCGTCGTATTCGAATAAACAGAAAATTTAAGAGAGCTATGAGTGAGTTTGAAAAGGCTTAACATTTTTAAGCCCCTACCAATTACGCCTACGCATATAACAGAGATATTCAAACTTTTTCAATAAACTATTCCTTTCTGTTTTCACAACATTTTGGCAGCTCCTTTTTTAAAAAGAATGATCTTCTTTTCTTTTGTTTTAAATGTTTAATAGAATCAGGCTGTTTAAGAAGCAAAAGAAAAAAAACAATCCCCTAAGCTTTTTCTGTCCCTTAATCTATATTCAGAACACATCTGGAAACAACGACACACCATTTGAGTACTCCCCGACATATAATATTATGTACTTCAAAATATTATCACTAAATATTTGGTACACTTGGTCTATTACATTATGCATATTTAGGTATTTACTTTTCACACAGCAATTATAAACTAAATATAGAGTACAGTGCCAGGATGTTTGACATATTTTAATAGAATTTCAATTTACAACTAAAATATATAAATGTACATAATATGTATAATAAATGTTCCTTGTATTTATTACAAAGTTGGTTCATTGTCTTCAAAATTATGGTTTTAGTACTATGGTCCTAATGTTAGTAACAAATAAAAGCATATGTACCCTGTTAAGCAGTAGATGTATGTTATGGAGACACGGCATTGAGCTTCTTTCAAAAATTTCCTATGGAATGGAGAACAAATAATATAAGTTATTTTAATATTCCTAATTGTGTATTTAAGTATTCCATAAAAACATAATTAACTTAGAACTGAAATAGGCTAAGTTCAACAATTTAAAAGTACCTAATTTAATAGTATAATACATTAAATGATTTCTATTTTTATTCCATTAATTCCTAAAATCATTTTAACTAAATTAATATGTCAAGTTTTTTTCTATATAGTAAAATATTTAATGCTTTTCCAAATCACTTAATTAATACTAAATATGTTTAATCTTAACTATCTTACCTTGTGTTATTCTTATTTATATTAATTAATTGTACTCAATAATATTAATATGTACATAATGTACTGTGAATAAAAATATAATCATTACTGACTGTAAAAAGAAAAAAGGTATAAGTATATTTCCTTCAATCAAACCATGCTATCAAAATAAATTATCTAAAAATGTACATTTTCATATTTTCTATTGTGATATCATGTAATGTACCAATTTATAAGTATTTAAAAAATATGATATATATATAATTAATAAAAACTTCATCAGATCTGATTATTATAAAAACCATTTTTCTCTTAGATATTTGCTTTTGAACCTATTTCAATTCTAAGCAACACAATTATTATTACTGATTAGAAATTTAATAGACAGCTTGACAAATTATACGTATGAACATAGTTCCGGAACACCGAGCACAAAAAATATAACCACTGAATTCAAGGTAATATCAATTTAAAATAGTCATCTGCTGATTTAGTGATCAAGATTTAGAAAATTGTTTTGAAAATTAATTGTTTTTGGACCAAAATTATTAAACAAATTCAAACCAAAATTAATAGAATTAATAATGAACAAACAATATAGGGTTTAATAACCCGTTAATTAAATATCGGTGTTCATGCAATATGTGTGTAATGAGTTAATATATTTAGGTGCAATATATGTTTGGCAACAAACAATTCCAAACCAGATTTATTTCTATCGAATTAATTGTAACAAACTTACTTCCGTTTCAGACTCATAGTAAATCAAGTTCTTGGTTGTCAACACAAACCATCTCTGTTTATAATTGATGGGCATGAAACGCTTTTTGTTTTGTGACCGCTTCACCATTAAACACTGTTTTATGATGTCGCAGTCGTCCATTTCGTCTTTGCCGGACATCATTTTGTCGTCAAGTCTAGTGCCAAAACGATAAAACGACATTAATAAAAAAAAAAGACTGTTAGAATCCCACGTATGGGACCAGTCGTAGACAATGAACACTTAAATTTTGATTTTGTAGCATAAAAAAAAAAAGTAAAGTAAAATATAGACTAGAAAGCCGGAAATACTTCACACCATGGATATTCTTCGCTCTTTGGGTTAGATACTCTTGGTGGGTGTATAGAATTTTAAAGAAACGATAAATCATTTCTTCAATGAGACGATTCTGAACAAAGGAAGGTAATAATAATTTAAAGAACAACAATAGTCATCATTTTCAACACACCAACTAAGAGTATCTGACCCGAAAAACGAAGAATATCCGTGGTGCAAAGTATATCCAGCTTTCTTGTCTATACCTACTTTATTTTAATTTTCTTTACATTTTTTTGTCTAATAAATAAAGAAATATAAAAAAAAATTAATGAGAAAAAGTGCTAGAAAAATGTCCAAATTTTAGATTCTGAATGAAGTGAAGAAGCTAGTGTTTTTACAATGATGTTTATTATTTTTTATTTTTTTTTTTTTCTGTGTACAACTTTTTGTATAGAAATACTTGTCAAAAAGTTTCGATCAATAACTTTTTGAAACCGGATTTGTCTCTATATTATACTTTAGAGAGGTAATTTTTTGAATTTCTCAATTCTTCAATTTTTTTTTTTGGAAAAAACTACCCAAAATTTGATAAAAACGACTCGGAAACCATCATTTTTTGATCAGAATTTTATGAAAATTTAAACATAGCTAGAAAATAATGCGAGAAAGATTTTGGCGCAAGAAAATTTTGAAAATGTGAAAAAAAATTTTGGACATTTTTCGAACATTTTTTTTTTCTTATATTATGAACTTCCTTCGTTCAGAATCGTTTTACTGAAGAAATGATTTATCGTTTCTTTAAAATTTA
>JAIPRM010014707.1:0-10589 GCA_025469315.1 Stegophylla sp. TES_Ste_2020
TTACTGAAGAAATTATTTATCGTTTCTTTAAAATTTAATACGCCCGTCAAGAGAATACCACCCGTCGTGCGAAGTACACCCATCGTGCGAAGTATGTCCGGCTTTCTTTTTTTTTTTTTTTTTTAATCAATACTCGCGCCGCTCGTGTATAAATTTGGATTCAAAGAGTGTTGCCGCGAAGAATAATATAATACCAGACGGAAAGAATACGTCGTATTTAGAATTCGTCGACGTGAACGGTTAAACGCGCCGCGAAGTTTGGCCGGGAGACCGCGCGAGTTTGATTCGGGTTTTGTTCATCAAATGGAAGACATGAAAATACACTTAAACCGAGAACTTAATAATTTTTAAGGCGCACGCGGCGAAATAAAATTCACTTGAACTTCCGTTTCCAGAACGCAGATCGGAGCGAAAATAAGCAATAATAGCTTAGTTTACAATGATGTTTATTATTATTATTATTATTATTATTATTATTAAGAAATTGATTGCTCGAAAACTATAAAACGTTTCGAAATATTATCTAAACCAGTGTTTCCCAAAATTTTTTCACGCAACGCCACATTTGGCGTTAAAAAATCTCCCACCCCCCCCCCTTCAAATTAATTGTAGTATTATTTCTTTTTAATTACTTTTTTTGATCTATTCATTTTTGAAGTCAAACAAAGCTATCAGCATCGATAAGTCAGATAAAAAGTAATAAATCATATAAAATGTTTATTTATTATTAAGTATGAGTTGTATGTATGTATATAAATGAGTAGGTACTTATTTATAAGCATATAATGACAATTAATTTAATTACACACATATTTGTTAATTCGTACAACTTAACGATGATGAGACTGGAGAAAAAAAAATTCACGTTGAAACAGTCACTGTTGATTTTATTTATGCCCCTCAATCGCCCCCAAGGGGGAGATATCGCCCACTTTTGGAAACACTGATCTAAACCATGAGGTTGTTTAATATAATATTCTCCGTTTCGACGTTCGTCAGTTGGTTTACTTTTTACGTTTTTTATTTATTTTTTTTTTTTGCGATCATATGTATTTAAAATATAGGGATGGGTCGAACATTGATTTTTTCGAACTCGAACTCAAACTCGAATTTGAATTTTATTCGAACTACTTTCGAACTTCAAAAAAAATTAAAATATTTGAGAATCTATCCGTAATTAATTTGAAAAGGAAAAACATAACAGTAGTAACGTTTTAAGTTAATGTTTAAAAGTAATATGCTTTAAATGCTTTAATACTTTTTTGGTTTCAATTGTTAAACTTTTAAATAAATATTTTAAAAACAAGTAAAAGTAAAAATTTCAGAAAAAAACACTTAACTAGAACTATTCGAACTGTTAAAGATGTTCGAGTTCGAATTCGAACTGACTTTTCTCTCTCTTTTTTTCGGTCTGGTATTTAACAACAATATTCGTAACGGGTAATTTTTATTTATCATACACAGCTCGAAACCAAAATAATTCTTTCCCTATTACTATTTTTCAATTTTGGCGTTTAATAGTTCATACCTCGATTCAAAGCAGGTTTAACCCTTGCACTGCACGTATTATTCATACAATAATATTTTAAAAGTCACAGATCATAGACGCCTGGATATAGAATATTGCATCGTGCATAGTCAAACCGTGAATCACAATACTAGATAAATAAATCTAAAGTCTCTATATTGCGCATGCGTCAGAAATGAAATAGATAACATGGAATGGAGACATAGATAATAAAGAATGGATAGGACGTTCCTATGCTTTCAACGTAAGGCGCCGCGGTCCAAGAGAGCATAATATTAGTATATCTCTGGCTCATAAAGGTGCCTTATACCATAATGGTTACGACGGTCACTCGGTAGGT
This sequence comes from Stegophylla sp. TES_Ste_2020, assembly GCA_025469315.1. Lineage (NCBI taxonomy): Eukaryota > Metazoa > Arthropoda > Insecta > Hemiptera > Aphididae > Stegophylla > Stegophylla sp. TES_Ste_2020. The sequence goes on from JAIPRM010014707.1 coordinate 1,869, forward strand.
TAATACTTTTTATCATGTGATAACTATTTACAATGACCGCGAACCGATTCGAAATTCAAATATTTTATTTTTTCTCCCAAGTCGTACACTTATTTATATTACTATGGTGCACCGTAGTTGTGTTATATACAAAGCACACGACTCAAGTCAGTTTTTTTTTTTTAAATAAGGGGCATCATAGAAATAAAAATATATATTCATGGAATAATATAAAAAATTGTCATGGAACAAAAAAAAAAAGCACCTCAGGTAAATTTTAAGGAACGTGAGATAAGGAACTATGGCCCATCTATTCTTTATTATCTATGAATGGGGGGGGCCAGTATTATCACTGTGGCCAAGATCTCATAAACATCGTGTGTTCCTATGTTATCACAGTCCATACTAATCGGCTTTTGCGCATGCGCAGTGAAAACTTTAGGCCCAATTAGGTATGCTTCAATAGAGTTTCTTGCATGATTCTCATCCAGTGCGTTAATTATTTATGTTTAAAGTCATCGATAACTCATTATTTTCAATAGTAATGTAAATAAACTTGTGGAAAATTTTGATCTTAAGTTTTTAAATCCCAACTCTGGTTAAATAGCTAAAAGGTAAATAATTGTATTATTCTACTGACTGTTATAAGAAGAACCGTAAAATAAGTACATTGAGTGGTGTAATTCAACCCGTGGCCATACGTATACCGAAATGAAGCATTGAAATGTAATATGCTTAGAGTGACCTATTGAAAAGAATCAAATTATTATCGTATCGAAATATTGTATTCCTTGCTCAATCGGATCACTGATAAGAAACTGTTATAACTGATAAGGAACTGTTACCTAATTTTAAAATTAATGTTATTGTTTTTGTATATTTTAATATCTAATAAGATAATATGAAAAGTTAAAGTGGTACCAACCAAATCGTCACTCATAGCGTATTCCATTTGATTGCTTCAATTCACTATACGTAACAGTATACGGTATGGCTAATCTATAAATTATTTACTCTATGGTTTTAGAGTCATCGATAACTCACTATTTTCAATTGTAATGTAAATAAACTTCTGGAAAATTTTGGTCCTAAAATTTTTAAATCCCAACTCTGATTAAATAGCTAATAGGTAATTTTATATTATCCTACTGACTGTTATAAAAATAATATATAAGTATATTGAGTGGTGTAATTAATATAATATGTAACAAGAGCCGTTCCGCGATTATTAAAACTTTTTTTACGTTACGCCATGTTTCTTTATATAATATTATTATATTATTTAGTTTTATACGAGCAATCCGTGAACGAAAAGTTTTGAAATTTGTCTTTATACACCGATATTAATAGCAGGACGTGACCCCTGGGTCACCTGCTGGCGTCGCGTTAGGGTGTGTAACAGCAGGGAAAGCAATATTGCATTAAAGTCTTATAATATTACTCGGTTCGGTTTACCTGTTCGGGGCGGCGCGGCGGCGATACCCTTCGGACGACGTTATTATTATAAAGTCAGGGGTGGTGGTGGAGACGGTACTCGTTGTCTGTACGAATTTAAAATTGATTCAATATCAAAATATTGCGAAACGGTTCGTTCAGAAATATTAATTTCATTAAAACGATACCACGATATTGTCAATAATATTGGGAATACATGTGTTTGCGGCACAATGTGATCGTTAATATTTTTGCAAAAACACACGTGTTTCGGCTGCTTTTACATAATTTGTAAATTATACAGGATGTCCCAGTACTTGTACGATAACTTTTGCTATATTAATAATAATTTTTTTGCTTTTTTCTTTGAAAATGATTACTACAGCTTTGCACTACAACAATAACGACATTAGTAAAACAGTATTTTTTCCTTTTCTTTATTTATTAGATAAGAGAAGTATACACAAAAGCTGAACAAATGATTAAGAAAATTTTGATTAAATTACAAATAGCGATAATATAATATATATATAAGTGTTTTGCCATATTATGTAAAGTTTATGTATTGAAATGTAGGATTGTCTTACAAAAAATTTAAAGCATTGTTGTACGTAGTACAAATTACCCGAATGTAGGACAATCCTACCCAATGTAGGACAGTTGGCAATCCTACACCCAACCCGTGGCCATTACGTATACGTAAAAGTGAAGCATTCGAATGGAATACGCTTAGAGTGACCAATTGAAAATAGTCAAATTATCGTATCAAAATATTATATCCTTTGCTCAATCGGATCACCGATAAGGAACTGTTATCATACTTTAAAATGTTTAAATGAATGTTATCGTTATTATATTATATTGCTGATAATATGAAAATTTAAAGTGGTACAAACCAAATAAGAAAAAAAAAATTTATTTTCCTCAAAATGGTTACTCTTAGCTTATTCCATTTGATTGCTTCAATTCACTGCACACAGCTGCTGCAGTATACGGTATGACCCTTCTGTATATTCTTTACCCTATGATCACACCCAATCGAAGTTCGTCCGGTAAAGAAATCGACTTTTATCATATCGTATAATACAGTTTTTTTTTTATTTTTTTTTTTTTGTGTTGTTCTTCTGATTATTTGCTAAAATACTCAAAAAGTCGTCATTGTTCATAATTTACGATTCCGAACGCGGATAACCATTTGCGTATTTTATTTTTTTTTTTACTTTGAAATAATATTTTAAAACGCAATTAGACACACTTGTTGATGACATTATCTTTAAATATTGTGAAGTCTAAACTTGCAGTTTGTCACCCACCTAGATGTTTGACGCTACGCTATGAAAGGACAACGATCGAGAAAACGGCTCTGACAGAAAATAAATTGTGTTCGGAGTGTAATAAGTAGCTGTTGTCACCTAACGCCACAAACACCAACTCCCCTCCCCCCACCCCTCTACCACCTGCCACGATAATGACGTAGCATGTATATATATATATATATATTTTGTTGTGGTAATATTTTTCATCGACATGGGGGGGGGGAAACAACATCGCTCCGTCACCCATCGAAAAGTGAAATATGTACTAGACCGTTGCGGTGTTGTCTGTTGTGCGAAGCCAACGCGAAAACATCGCCGGCAATAAATAAATTTCGACTGAACCGTTTGTAGTTAGTGTTGTACGTGAGTGTATACGGATGACGCATTGAATTTCAATTGTTTTGCTCGCGCGCCGCTAGCCGATGACAGTTTTGGGAGAATACGTGCGTAGAAGTCGTAAAAAAAAAATATATATATATAAATATATATTATACAAACGCCCGTCGTCGGAATAACGTCGATGCGTCCGAATGGAGTTTGAGAAAAAACGATTAGCGTTGACGGCCGAAAAAATCATGTTACCACGGTGAAAAACGTGGGATGCTACCAACAGTTCTTTCTACAACGAAATGTTTGAAATTCGTAAAAGGAATTCCCGATGCGTGTAATATTAACCATACTGATTTTATATTTATATCACATTATTTACTAGTGATGGACACAATCGGAATATTTGATAGTCATTCGATAGCTATTCGAATAGTTAAAAAAACATTCGAATAGACACTAATCGATAGTTTCAATAGTGGACTATTCGATAGTTTCGATGGTGGATTATTCGATAGTTTCGATGATGGATTATTCGATAGTTTCGGTAGTGGACTATTCGATAATTTCGATAGTGAACTCTTCGATAGTTTCAATAGTGGATTATTCGATAACTATTCGAATAGTTAAAACATTCGAATAGACACTGAACTATTCGATAGTTTCGATAGTGGACTATTCGATGGTTTCAATAGTGGACTCTTCGATAGTTTTAATAGTGGATTATTCGATAACTATTCGAATAGTTAAAACATTCGAATAGACACTGAACTATTGGATAGTTTCGATAATGGATTATTCGATAGTTTCGATAGTGGACTATTCGATAATTTCGATAGTGAATTATTCGATAGTGTCGATAGTGGACTATTCGATAGTTTCGATAGTGGACTATTCGATAGTTTCGATAGTGGATTATTCGATAGTTTCGATAGTGGACTATTCGATAATTTCGATAGTGAATTATTCGATAGTTTCGATAGTGGACTATTTGATAACTATTCGAATAGTTAAAACATTCGAATAGACACTGAACTATTCGATAGTTTCGATAGTGGACTATTCGATAGTTTCGATAGTGGACTATTCGATAGTTTCGATGGTGGATTATTCGATAGTTTCGATAGTGAACTCTTCGATTGTTTCAATAGTGGATTATTCGATAACTATTCGAATAGTTAAAACATTCGAATAGACACTGAACTATTGGATAGTTTCGATAGTGGATTATTCGATAGTTTCGATAGTGGACTATTTGATAGTATGTATCACTATTCGAACTGTTCGATAGTTTTACTATAATTCGAACAATTCGATAGTTTTACTATAATTCGAATTATTCGAATCGTTTTTTCTCCAGTTATAAATTATTGTTAATTATAATTGTCATATCAGTTAATAATATTATAGGAACCCGTTTCGTAATGTTACTTTGTAATTTTTATCACAGTATACTATCAACTGTGATTTTTATATTGTTTTCAATTATTTTCACTATTCTTTCACAGATTCTTATCAGTGATTACTATTATTTACTGAAAATATTCGATAGTGAATACTATTCGAACTATTCGCAAAAAACTATTTAAAAATTATTCGATAGTTTTTCAAGCTATTCGATAGTTTAAATTGGAAAATCTGCTATTCGGTCGTGTAAAATATATTCGAATAGCATTCGATAGTTTTCTTGAACTATCGAATAGCATTCGATAGTATAAACTATTGGAAAGTGCTCATCACTAATATTTACCGTCTGTCTTTACTTTTGATTTAATTTAATAATCTGTAATTGTAGTTATATTGTAATTACAGGTATGTAATTTTTTGAAAAGTTTTCAAACCCGTCTGTAATAATTATCAAAATGCAGGACTTAGTATCATCGGTATTCTTCGCCGCACGGGTGGAATATTCTCGGTGGGTGTGTTGAATTTTATAGACGCGATAAATAATATGTTCAATTAAACGACTCTGAGCGAAGCTTCTAATAATTATAGACAACAATAATATTTTCAGTTTAACGGTACTTTAAAAACAAATCTTTTGGGTTTGAGTGCGGAACGCATAGAAATCACATAACATCCTATGTTCTAATAATGCCCATAGTGACTTCTAAACGACCCGATCACCTTATCTACAGGTAAACGTCCTAGGTTCTTCATACTCGTTTCTATATTTAGGTACCGATCCAAAAAGATTAAGAAAAATTGCATGGCAGCTAATTATATGCACGTTTCGTACGCGATACATAGTATATAATAATATAATATATAAGGTATATTATAATATACGGTTTAACGTGTGTTTCGGGTAAACGCCTTTTGTCGGTGTGTGTGTGTGTGTGTGTGTGTGCTCGAGGCGTGCGATTTTCAGTTGGAAACGATTTGTTACGTGAAGTTTTAAACAAAGCCCGCCCCGCCGCTCGAATTACCCGAGTCTCCGAGAGAATCGCGCGAAGAGGGTCAGTCACGTGCCACGTCAGTCTTGGGGATAAATCTTCGGGTAAACTTTCACGATGTGGATACGCGCGCGCGCGCGCGGGTCCGTTTTCGTTCGATTCATTTAAAACAGTATAAGCGAAATGGGCGCCAACTCGCCGCCGACCAACTTTATATTTATGCCCCAGTTATACCATAGAGTAGTAGTATTTCGACGAATTATACTGCACGAATGAATGAAGGAAGGCGCACCGGCGGCGACCGAAACTGGACAAATAGTCACCCCCCGAGATGCCCCATTTGACCGAGTACGGAGAAGCACTCAGAGAACTTGCCGCAGTGTGATGATTACAACTACGGTTTCGGTCGAGGGTTTTATTAAGATCGATCTATAATAATAGACATAGTCTAGCTGTATAGTTTTGGTTTCTGAACAGGGTTTTAACTCGGTAAATGCCAAAGACGCAAAGGCAAATACAAGGGTAGGATAGGAGCAAGCAACCCGTCCCCTCTTCCCGGTGGACAAAAATGGGTTTTCTTGTTGTAAAATAAATGACCGTTTTGCTTGTTGTTGTCTCATAACAACAATCGTTAGTGTAACTGTTCTCTCGTGTTCTTAGCACAAAAGTTGAAATAGTTTGGAACTGAATGAGAATCGGACTCGACGCTCGAAATTTATTTTATATCCCATTTAATTTACCCCTCCCGCCTATCCGCCCTTGTAAAGACGTATTTCGAGTTACTCAGGACTAATATTTGCTGCGTTTAAGTACGTATTTATAACACCCACACGTTTTTTTTTCGCTATGAGATCCAGCAAGACTTTATTAAAAATAATATCAATATTACACACGTGAACTTAAATAGTCGTTAAAATAACGTGTTTACTAATTTAGTTATTCCTATTATCGTAATTAGTTAATATTTTCGGCAAAGCCGTTTTGCTACCTATCGATAATGATTATTATTATTCGAGATCAGAAATAGTAACTACATAGTTCCCAGTGATGAATAGAAAGCCCCTAAGGTTAGGTCTGTTCAATTGACAGGTTGTACACAAACGGTATTTCTTTTTTTCTTGCTAGTAGACCCGTAGCTACGAGGGGGCCAGAGTGGCGCCGCCCTCCCTAAACCCAATATTTGCCCCCTCTAAGAATATTAAAAATATTAGATGGGCTTTTATGTCTTTTTAGCGGTTTTTTGAGACCACGACCCCCTGTCTTTTCATAATTTAATTATATAAATAAACTCTAATATTTAAGTTTTATTTTTTTTAATACTTAGTGTTATTCGTTTCGTATTTTTAAAACAGATGTATTATTGTAAAAATTTCCAAACAATTTTATTATACATGGATATTTGATGGAAAATTACAGTTGTGTATACATTTAATGAGGAGATATCAGTGTAAATAAATTAAAAATTGCATCCCCTTAAAATTATTGGTTTGCCCCACCGGAAAATTTGGTGCCTGCTTGCTAGACAGTTTTGGCGGCGAAAACAGTGGACATCAAAATGTGAGGGTAGAATCTTCGGTCGTCAAGACCTTGGAATCAATAATTCCGCAGCCAGGTTGGTCGAATTTCGACGGTAGGTCACGCGTCGTATTGATTGAAAATACAATAATCTAGTCACGTCGGGGAGCAAACGGATCGCCGCGATCGGTATACTGATATAATATTACTCGAAGACACGAATTATTCTACTTCCTCTATAAATGGAATACGACCGTTCAAATACATACACTGCGTTAATAATATTGCACACAGAAACAAAAAAAGAAACGGAAACAAAATGTAAATTATTTTTAAGAAGACTTCACATACCTTCTAATATTACCCTCTAATATTATCCGTATCTAAAGCCCCTCCGAAATCACGTGTGACAACTTGTTCTGATTATTTCTTAAAGCTAAATGATTGCGAAATATTACAATATTCATTAACAGTAATTGTTAAAAATAAACTATAAGAACAATTTAATATTTTAACTATCCAATATAGAACTAAATTATAAATTGTTTAATTTACAGTCTCCTCTAGACGTACAGGTGCCCAAACTCAGTTTAGGTTCAATAGTGTGGTCTGGGCCACTGTGTTATTTTTACACAGGAAACTACGTATTGTACCACGTGCCACGGTTTAGTAATAAAATACTTATATATTATAATCAACAAATGCATTTTAAAATGATAATTTTTAGTTATATCTGATTATGTTATGGATAATTAAACAAATTATATTTCTTTTTAGAATACAAAAAAAAAAATAAAAATAAAAAAATGTTCGTTTAATGCAATTACGTTCATCTTTAAGAGTGTCATCAAAGGTGTTAGTAAAAAATTTTATGATGGTAAAAGTGAATGTAGACTTTATATTAATATACCAGTAGAATACAAATGAAAAGCTTTCGGGCAATCATTTGTTAACTATTTAGGGCCTTTTTATTATAATTCTATGCCATATTCATAAAAAAAACGTTTACTACACCAAAACAAATCCAAAAAAAAATTATATTCCACTGGTTGTTTTCCCAATTAGCATAGTTAATAAATAATAATTGAACTCTTTCTTATCATATTTATACAATTTTAATATTCGTTTTTTGTTTTCTATTGTAAGTAATATTGTGATATCTCAACTCGAGCAATTGCTTAAAGAGATAGATATATCTTGTTAAAAATATTGTATTGTATGTATTTGTAAAAAATATTGTATTGTATTTGTTAAAAAGTATTTTTAATAAAGAAAATAATATATAAATATATAATAACGCATTTAATTTTCTATATGCTGCAATCGAATATTTGTTAACATTGCCAGAGAGTTTCGAACTATATTTGACAACAAGTTAAAAATAATTAAAAATCGCTATGATTTTCGTTGTTTAATTTTCCAAAAGAAACATAATTAGATAATATTTCAAGTATAATTAAAAATCCATCTCTTATAATGTTCAAATATTTTTCATTTCGATGTGACAGGATGTATTATGTCAAATATGCAGTTAAATATACACTTAAAAAATTCGTTCGCCTTCTGAAATAGTTTTAATTAAAATATTATACTTAAAAAGCCGGACATACTTCGCACGATGGGTGTACTTCGCTCCTTGGGTGGTACGCTCTTGGTGGGTGTATTAAATTTTAAAGAAACGATAAATCATTTCTTCAATAAAACGATTCTGAGTGGAGCTTCAGTTGATACAAGATAATTTTACTTAAAAATTA